>JAVIAB010000025.1:18761782-18861782 GCA_032433765.1 Megaustenia siamemsis | reverse complement strand
ACATCAAAACAAAAAACACCAGGGCTAAAACTAAGAATAGCAAAATGTTATATGTTCTCAATATTCCTGTATAGCTCAGAAACATGGACAAAAGACAATAAAACAGAACAGAAAATTGAAGCCTTTGAAATGTGGATTTATGGAAGAATAGGTAGCATTGGATGGAAAGAAAAGAAAACAAACGATGAAGTTTTAAAACAACTGAAAATGAAAAGAGAACTACTATATAAACACAATCCAAACAAGGCAAATTAGATTTTTGAAGCATTTTGAAAGACACAGCAGCCTACTAAAAGTAATCTTGTAATGGAAACTACAAGGTAAAAGAGGCAGAGGCAGATCAAGACTAACATGGATGGGTAACATCTAAAGATGGACAAGTCAGACAATGACAACCTGCACTACCAAAGCAGGAGACAGAGTGGAATGGCGATTCATGGTAGCTAACGTTCTATGCGGACATCGCACTCAATAATAATGAGTCTTAACAAAAAAAAGTTAACAGACGCTTTTTAAATTAGCAACAGCACTCACGCACTTCAATGAGTACACACTGTGGGCAGAGAAACGATGTGTCACCACTGAAAGGAGCACTTGAAATGTAACAGCCGTGCTTCTATTAGCAGGTTAGTTAATTTTTTTTTTTTTTTAATAGAGGTCCTTAAACAAACATAACCAATAACCAATAAGGGTTTGTACAGTGATTCTAAAACACTGGATGGTTGTACGATTTTGTAGTAAATTGTTACAGTGATTCTAAAACACTGGATGGTTGTACGATTTTGTAGTAAATTGTTACAGTGATTCTAAAACACTGGATGGCTGGAAGATTTTTGTAGGAAATTGTTACAGTGATTCTAAAACACTGGATGGTTGTACGATTTTGTAGTAAATTGTTACAGTGATTCTAAAACACTGGATGGCTGGAAGATTTTTGTAGGAAATTGTTACAGTGATTCTCAAACACTGGATGGTTGTACGATTTTGTAGTAAATTGTTACAGTGATTCTAAAACACTGGATGGCTGGAAGATTTTTGTAGGAAATTGTTACAGTGATTCTCAAACACTGGATGGCTGGAAGATTTTGTAGGAAATTGTTACAGTGATTCTCAAACACTGGATGGCTGGAAGATTTTGTAGGAAATTGTTACAGTGATTCTCAAACACTGGATGGCTGGAAGATTTTGTAGGAAATTGTTACAGTGATTCTCAAACATTGGATGGCTGGAAGATTTGTAGGAAATTGTTACAGTGATTCTCAAACACTGGATGGCTGGAAGATTTTTGTAGGGAATTGTTACAGTGATTCTCAAACATTGGATGGCTGGAAGATTTTTGTAGGAAATTGTTACAGTGATTCTCAAATACTGGATAGTTGAAAGAATTTTGTAGTAAATTGTTACAGTGATTCTCAAACATTGGATGGTTGGAAGATTTTGTAGGAAATTGTTACAGTGACTCTCAAACACTGGATAGTTGGAAGAATTTTGTAGAAAATTGTTACAGCGATTCTCAAACATTAGATGGCTGGACGATTTTGTAGGAAATTATTACAGTGATTCTCAAACATTAGATGGCTGAACGATTTTGTAGGAAATTGTTACAGTGATTCTCAAACATTGGATGGCTGGAAGATTTTTGTAGGAAATTGTTACAGTGAATCTCAAACACTGGATGGCTGGAAGATTTTGTAGGAAATGGTTACAGTGATTCTCAAACACAGGATATCTGAAAGAATTTTGTAGTAAATTGTTACAGTGATTCTCAAACATTGGATGGTTGGAAGATTTTGTAGGAAATTGTTACAGTGACTCTCAAACACTGGATAGTTGGAAGAATTTTGTAGGAAATTGTTACAGTGATTCTCAAACATTAGATGGCTGGACGATTTTGTAGGAAATTGTTACAGTGATTCTCAAACATTAGATGGCTGGACGATTTTGTAGGAAATTGTTACAGTGATTCTCAAACATTAGATGGCTGGACGATTTTGTAGGCAATTGTTACAGTGATTCTCAAACATTGGATGGCTGGAAGATTTTGTAGGAAATTGATACAGTGATTCTCGAATATTGGATGGCTGGACGATTTTGAAAGAAATTGTTACAGTGATTCTCGAATATTGTTTCAATCGGCGATTTTGAATGAAATTGTTACAGAGATTCTCGAATATTGGATGGCTGGACGATTTTGAAGGAAATTGTTGCTGTGATTCTCAAACATTGAAGGGGTGGACTATTTTGAAGGAAATTGTTACAGTGATTCTCAAACATTGGAGGGGTGGACGATTTTGAAGGAGATTGTTACAATTACAATAGATGATTGACATCATGTTACCTAAAACCGACCTTGCTCGTAGCGCTGAACACATCACACGCTTTGGGTGATACTCACAGCGCACGGGATTTCCATATAGTCGGGGTTGTACGATCCATCGTCTTCTTTTCTCTTGTCACTGATACCTAAAAGGTGTCGTTGTTTATCATTTGTCGTTTTTGAGCTGCTCGAACTGTCTTAATTAGTGATTTTCCGTTGTTGTTTCATGTCTCTGTCTATCCATCTTCTTCTGGGTCTTTTTCTTGGTCATGCATTCTTGAGAAGAACGCCCTGATGGTGATTGGTGAGGATTCATTCTGACCAGGTGACCCAACCATTTAAGTTGTTATTGCTCTATATATTCTTTGCAAGGTTTTATTCCTACCATTTTTCTTATGGTTTCATTTGGTATTCTATCTCTTCTTGTGTTGTTTGTTACTTTTCTCACGTACGATCTATAATCACCAATATTGCCTACTTTCCATATTCTACTGGTTTCCATATATTTGAAATAACTGTAAAAAAAAAAAAAAAGGGAGAAGGGAGCATTTGTGTGATATTCAGCATTTTTTCTTATTTAAAATCATCATCGTCATGTGCCATAACGGTTGGCATAGTCAATGATGTCCTTCCACAATCTTCTATCTTTAGGGATATGTCTTTCCCTGTATTTTTCCAATTTGTAACCAAGTATTCAAACTTTCCTCTTCTCATGATGTGCCCCAAAAATGTTGATTGTTTCTTTCTGATGTTTTTAGGAGCTCTCTTTTTTGTGTTGGTATCTAAAAATTACCTCATTGGTCTTTTTAGCTGTCCAGGGAACTTTCATCATCCTTCTGAGAAATCCCATCTCTGTGGCCTCTATTCGTCTTTCCATTTGTTTGTTTACTGTCCATGATTCGCATCCATAGGTCAGATTTGGCTCTATATAGCACCGATGAACTCTCTTTCTCATTTTCATTAACATAGACTTGTTGCATAAGATATTTTTCATTTTCTGAAATGCTGTTTTGGCCTGAGCTATTCAGATTTTTATTTCTGTGATGTATCTTCCATCTGATGTTATTATCGTGCCCAAGTATTTGAAACGCTGCGTTTGTTTCAGATTTGTCCTGTTTATGTTTATGCTGCATGATGGTGATGATTCTTTCTGTGATACGATAATTTATAAAATGTATGTAGAAATGCAATAATAGCTCTTCTTATAAAGTCCCAGACGCTCAAATAGTAAGAAGCCCACATTTTAAACAGCAGTACGGGCGTAATATCGACCACATTACCCCAAAAATCATGTGCCGAAGGTATAAAAGTTATGGTCACTAACACCATATTGCCTATATGTGCCAGGAAAAAGTTGCCAAAACAAAAGAGACCAACCAGGCACGTTACCAGGATCTTGGGGAGCAGGAATGAACTTATTAATTTGTTTTTAAATTTCAAAGACATTTTTGGTCTTGTGTACAGGTCTGAATTTTAAAATATGGAAAAAATGATATGGAAAATCACAGTTGACCACGAACAAAGAATTATATTGGAAACTACCAGTTGGCCACAAGTAAACAATGATATTGGAAACTGCCAGTTGACCACAAAGAAAGAATGATATTGGAAACTACCAGTTGACCACAAGTAAAGAATGATATTGGAAACTGACAGTTGGCCACAAAGAAAGAATGATATTGGAAACTACCAGTTGACCACAAGTAAAGAATGACATTGGAAACTACGAGTTGACCACAAGTAAAGAATGATATTGGAAACTGACAGTTGGCCACAAAGAAAGAATGATATTGGAAACTACCAGTTGACCACAAGTAAAGAATGATATTGGAAACTACCAGTTGACCACAAAGAAAGAATGATATTGGAAACTACCAGTTGACCACAAGTAAAGAATGATATTGGAAACTGACAGTTGGCCACAAAGAAAGAATGATATTGGAAACTACCAGTTGACCACAAGTAAACAATGATATTGGAAACTGACAGTTGGCCACAAAGAAAGAATGATATTGGAAACTACCAGTTGACCACAAGTAAAGAATTATATTGGAAACTACCAGTTGGCCACAAGTAAAGAATGATATTGGAAACTGCCAGTTGGCCACAAAGAAAGAATGATATTGGAAACTGCCAGTTGACCACAAGTAAAGAATTATATTGGAAACTACCAGTTGGCCACAAGTAAAGAATGATATTGGAAACTGCCATTTGGCCACAAAGAAAGAATGATATTGGAAACTGCCAGTTGACCACAAGTAAACAATGATATTGGAAACTGCCAGTTGGCCACAAGTAAAGAATGATATTGGAAACTACCAGTTGGCCACAAGTAAACAATGATATTGGAAACTGCCAGTTGGCCACAAAGAAAGAATGATATTGGAAACTACCAGTTGGCCACAAGTAAACAATGATATTGGAAACTGCCAGTTGGCCACAAAGAAAGAATGATATTGGAAACTACAAGTTGACCACAAGTAAAGAATGATATTGGAAACTACCAGTTTGCCACAAGTAAACAATGATATTGGAAACTGCCAGTTGGCCACAAAGAAAGAATGATATTGGAAACTAACAGTTGACCCCAAGTAAAGAATGATATTGGAAACTACCAGTTGACCACAAGTAAAGAATGATATTGGAAACTACCAGTTGACCACAAGTAAACAATGATATTGGAAACTGCCAGTTGGCCACAAAGAAAGAATGATATTGGAAACTACCAGTTGGCCACAAGTAAACAATGATATTGGAAACTGCCAGTTGACCACAAGTAAAGAATGATATTAGAAACTACCAGTTGGCCACAAAGAAAGAATGATATTGGAAACTACCAGTTGGCCACAAGTTAAAGAATGATATTGGAAACTACCAGTTGGCCACAAGTAAACAATGCTATTGGAAACTACCAGTTGACCACAAACAAAGAATGAAATTGGAAACTACCTGTTGACCACAAACAAATAATGATATTGGAAACTCCCATTTAACCACAAACAAAGAATGATATTGGAAACAACCAGTTGACCACAAACAAAGAATGATATTGGAAACAACCAGTTGACAAGCAAAGAATGATATTTGAAACTCCCTAATGACAACAATCAATTAAAGACAACTCACAAAGATTAATTACAATGAATAGATCAATAATATTTTCAAACTGGACCACTTGCATATTTCCAACTTACAGATGCAAAATAATCTGTCCAATAACTCAAGTACATGAACACAAACTTTAATAATTTTAGAATGAGTACTATTGAAGAATCTCTCTCTCTCTCTCTCTCTCTCTCTCTCTCTCTCTCTCTCTCTCTATCTCTCTCTCTCTATATATATATGCGATCAGGACTCAATCAGAGTAGGATTCCAGACTCTCACATGAAGTCAGCTGTCAGGTTAAGTGTGTTGATCGCACCCACAGACAGACCATCACGATTAGATTCTGCCAGATCCATTCTGATTGAACACCCGTTAAAACGTTGCACTGTGTTCTGCGCCAGTGGCCCAGTACATCCGATTTCAGCCAGCATTTTATTCAGGTTAGCTTTCCTTAGCCTTTGATTGTCCCCAATCTTCCTGCAAGGCAGCAGATTGTCTTTTCTGTAGGGGGATTCTGCCCTTAAATGGTCGGCCCTCCCAGGTTTACGAGCACCATCTGCCCGAGTCACTATTGGTGACCAACATAGACATGCACACATAAAGATATGAGATGTGACAAACACAGACATGCCCACAAAAAGATGTGAGATATGACTAACATAAACATGCACACAAAAATATGAGATATGACTAAACACAGACACACATAAAGATATGAGACAATATTAACACGGACACACAAAGATATGAGATATGACTAACATGACACACACCAAGATATGAGCCATGGTAAGCACACACACATGTTAAGATATGAGCCATGGCTATCCCAGAAACACTCTAAAATATGAGCCATGGCTAGCACAGAAACACATTAAGATATGAGCCATGGCTTCGCGGAAACACACCAAGAAATTAACCATGTCTAGCACAGAAACACATTAAAGTATGAAATATATAGAGAGGAACCAACATAACTATCTAAGACAAAATAAATGAAAATTGGCTAGTGATTATAATTAAAGAAAATTCATATATTCTTAGCATTTAAAGAATTCCGGGCAAATGGCGCACAGGCTCGTTGTCTCTTGAGAGAGTGCAGTTACTGAAATTCGTCTCACTGTTTTTGTAGAGCCTCGAGTAGGCGCTTAGCCCTTTCATTTTCTTTATTTCAATGTTTTTATCGAGGAAACTAGAGTAATGAGGTGACTGCACTCTCGTTTCGATGGAAGTCGTAGGAATCGTCATCTGTGCAGCCAATTAGGGCATGCACAGAGTCGACCTCGTCAAGAGAGTCAAAATAGAGAGGATATAACATGAGGTGGACCGTATATTGGGAACTCCAGGCGGTCAATATGGTGGATAGGCGGCAGGAACCATTGAAGGCTATGTCTGAAAAGTGTTCCTTGTTGCAGTTTCCTCATATCCCAAGTTCGGCTTGTCGCAGGAGCTACTGAGTTAAGTATGTGCACACTGTGAGCTGTGTGTTTCATCTTTTTTGATCATGTTTCGATATTCCGTTTGTTTACGATGAATGATGATATCGTATGATGGAGAACAGATGACTGTGTTCACTTTCTTTCGCCTTATGTCTTTTGGCGTGTGCTGATACTGCTATTATGGGGACTACATCTACCTTTCTTTGTTTGGGAGATGAAATAGTAATTTGGATGAAGGCGGTTGAACAATTATGGATTTTAATTCGTTTGCAGTGATACCGGGGCCTTCCATAACCAATAACAATAACCATTCCAGGCTGCAGGGAAACAGATTCCATGTATAGGATGTACTAGAAGAGTTCATGTCAACTGCCATTCTATCTATCTATTGACCTTTCGAGCCGTAGCCGGCCCATAGGGCGTAGACCAAGATACTCCTTCTCCTATCTGAATTTTTGTTCTAGCAATTTTCTTTTAAAGACATTTTATCAAATCTCGCCATCTGTCTCTGTTCTGTGCAAGCAGCTCTATCTCATTGAGGGAGCCGATTCCTGCTGCTCTTGCCTCTCTCATCAAAGATTCTTCACAGTGTCTCCCTGGGTCTTCCTCTTTTTCTCTTACCTGTTGTTTCCCATATGAGGGCCTGCTTTGCTATTCAGTTATTATCTTTTCTCATCACATGTCCAACGTATGACCATCGTCTTTTCTTTATTACTGAAGATATTAGTGGTTGATTGGCGATTTCTCTAATTTCCTCGTTTGTTTTGAACTCGTTCCACCCTATACCAAGTATTTTCTTAGACATTGTCATTACTGCCTTTAAAAAAATAATGAAGGGACTAATTTGAAAAAGTAGAGAAGGCGTCGACTTAAGAAATGCTGTGGAAAACACATCATTGATTTCCTGTACACAGCACCTACTAGGGCATCAATACAGTATCTAGACAGCGAGCAACATTAACACTGTTAGACGAATGAATGACGTTATACAAAGTCAGAGATGCTAGACTTTGTATGTAACTTTTTGATTTTCTAGATTTTGGAATTTTTGTATGTCCCACTCGATGGAGAACTAGGAATTTTTGTATGTCCCACTCGATGGAGAACTAGGAATTTGTGTATGTCCCACTCGATGGAGAGCTGGGAATTTTTGTATGTCCCACTCGATGGAGAACTAGGAATTTTTGTATGTCCCACTCGATGGAGAACTAGGAATTTGTGTATGTCCCACTCGATGGAGAACTAGGAATTTTTGTATGTCCCACTCGATGGAGAACTAGGAATTTTTGGCGAGTGCAGTGACCAGCCCATATGGAATATCTCGGTCTTCTGAAAAATGCCCGAATTTCAACCATGTCATTTCGAATAGAATTTGGTCATCAACTCTCCCGACATTTTGGGTTCTCTAGCATGCTTGCTTGCTTGCTAGCTTACTTGCTAGATTGCTTACTTGCTAGCTTGCTTGCTTACTTGCTAGCTTGCTTACTTGGTAGCTTGCTTGCTTACTTGCTAGCTTGCTTACTTGCTAGCTTGCTTACTTGGTAGCTTGCTTGCTTACTTGCTAGCTTGCTTGCTTACTTGCTAGCTTGCTTACTTGGTAGCTTGCTTGCTTACTTGCTAGCTTGCTTACTTGGTAGCTTGCTTGCTTACTTGCTAGCTTGCTTGCTTACTTGCTAGCTTGCTTACTTGCTAGCTTGCTTGCTTACTTGCTAGCTTGCTTACTTGGTAGCTTGCTTGCTTACTTGCTAGCTTGCTTACTTGGTAGCTTGCTTGCTTACTTGGTAGCTTGCTTGCTTACTTGCTAGCTTGCTTACTTGGTAGCTTGATTGCTTACTTGCTAGCTTGCTTACTTGCTAGCTTGCTTGCTTACTTGCTAGCTTGCTTACTTGGTAGCTTGCTTGCTTACTTGCTAGCTTGCTTACTTGGTAGCTTGATTGCTTACTTGCTAGCTTGCTTACTTGGTAGCTTGCTTGCTTACTTGCTAGCTTGCTTACTTGGTAGCTTGATTGCTTACTTGCTAGCTTGCTTACTTGGTAGCTTGCTTGCTTACTTGCTAGCTTGCTTACTTGGTAGCTTGATTGCTTACTTGCTAGCTTGCTTACTTGCTAGCTTGCTTGCTTACTTGCTAGCTTGCTTACTTGGTAGCTTGCTTGCTTACTTGCTAGCTTGCTTACTTGGTAGCTTGATTGCTTACTTGCTAGCTTGCTTACTTGGTAGCTTGCTTGCTTACTTGCTAGCTTGCTTACTTGGTAGCTTGATTGCTTACTTGCTAGCTTGCTTACTTGGTAGCTTGCTTGCTTACTTGCTAGCTTGCTTACTTGCTAGCTTGCTTGCTTACTTGCTAGCTTGCTTGCTTACTTGCTAGCTTGCTTGCTTACTTGCTAGCTTGCTTGCTTACTTGCTAGCTTGCTTACTTGCTAGCTTGCTTGCTTACTTGCTAGCTTGCTTGCTTACTTGCTAGCTTGCTTGCTTACTTGCTAGCTTGCTTGCTTACTTGCTAGCTTGCTTACTTGCTAGCTTGCTTACTTGCTAGCTTGCTTGCTTACTTGCTAGCTTGCTTGCTTACTTGCTAGCTTGCTTGCTTACTTGCTAGCTTGCTTACTTGCTAGCTTGCTTACTTGCTAGCTTGCTTGCTTACTTGCTAGCTTGCTTGCTTACTTGCTAGCTTGCTTGCTTGCGTTCGCCCGATGACTAAAGGATTACACCTCTTCGTCATCCGCTCATAATAATAGGACGTTTAATGGGCATGTCTGCGTTGTGTTGTGCTTTGCAGTATAACTGTGATATTTGCCCATTTCGGCCCAACATATCCGACTTCAGCACGAGAGTTCTTTAGAGAGTGGGCCAACCTGGCATTAACAGTGTTGATGGTCCCTGGTTTATACAGATTGTTCCGCAATGATCGGGTCGCTGATGTCTTCTTGGCTGAAGTTCTGAGCTGTTGACGTTATGACGTTCTCGTAGATCTGTATCTGGTCAGATTGCGATTGCCAGATCTGTCTGACCACAATAGTCTTTCTCAGATCTGTCCCATTGCTGCTACAACCACCGTAGTTAAGCTGCATCTTTGACTGGCTGACGTGCTTGAGATGCTGTCTGTTGCTGTACCTTTGATCAGTGACCACCTCACTGCATGCCTGAGACTGTGCTGGCAGGCGTCTGTGCCCTGAAGAATACAAAGATTTAATGTTGGTTATTCACCATTTGTCACGATGATAGAAAGTCGTGCATCATTTGAGGAAGTGAATTTACAGCAACTAACGAGTTTACAGAAGGGTCTTTATGTGTCTGTGAGCATGCGCTTACAGCACTTGAGATACTTCAACACAATTGCTCCTAAATCTAAATAATTTTAAAGAGACTGCGCTAAGGCAAAACTTAGAAGAGAAAAGACTCATGAAAAAGAATGGGAAAACCCAGGTTATCAGTGGTCCTAACTTGTTCATTCTGTGGCCGCGTGTGTTTGTCAAACATTGGTGGGATTAGCCACGAGAGAAGCTGTTCAACAAAAACTAAAACCTCATAAAAAAAAATACACAATAACCTCCACAAGACCGTCTGACAAGACGAATAGGGTCATATACACAATAGCCTCCACTAGACCGTCTGACAAGACGAAAAGGGCCATATACACAATAGCCTCCACCAGACCGTCTGACAAGACGAAAAGGGCCATATACACAATAGCCTCCACTAGACCGTCTGACAAGACGAAAAGGGTCATATACACAATAGCCTCCACCAGACCGTCTGACAAGACGAAAAGGGCCATATACACAATAGCCTCCACTAGACCGTCTGACAAGACGAAAAGGGCCATATACACAATAGCCTCCACTAGACCGTCTGACAAGACGAATAGGGTCATATACACAATAGCCTCCACTAGACCGTCTGACAAGACAAAAAGGGCCATATACGCAATAGCCTCCACTAGACCGTCTGACAAGACAAAAAGGGTCATATACACAATAGCCTCCACTAGACCGTCTGACAAGACAAAAAGGGCCATATACACAATAGCCTCCACTAGCCCGTCTGACAAGACGAAAAGGGTCATATACACAATAGCCTCCACTAGACCGTCTGACAAGACAAAAAGGGCCATATACACAATAGCCTCCACTAGACCGTCTGACAATACAAAAAGGGCCATATACACAATAGTCTCCACTAGCCCGTCTGACAATACAAAAAGGGCCATATACACAATGGCCTCCACTAGCCCGTCTGACAAGACGGAAAGGGCCATACAATCTTACAAGTTTGGCTGATAAGTACAGAAGTTCAATGGACCGCACTGCTATTCTGAATGCCCCCGGGACGCTGGACGGAACAAAAAAAAAACGACTCAGAAATGACGCTGAATCTGAAGCCATGAACAGCCTACTTGAATATCATGTCAAGATGGGAATTACCTAACTTGAGAACTGCTATAGGAATCATGAATGAAAAATGAAGACTTAACAACCAACACAACACAGATGTTGTTAGCGGCATTGAACGATCTACTTTCGAGGAAATCTTAGTACTTATGGATCTGTCTATAATGCAGAATGACGATGACCTGTCGACTGAACTAATTTAGTGTTGTGAAGTGAATTGCAGTGTCCTTCCTTGCTGTTATTTCTTTCTCCTTCCCAGTCAACTTTCTGTTAGTTATACCTACCGCTTTTTACACACAATTTACTGTTTTATTCTTTCGTTCGTTCTTTCCTTATATATTTCTTTCTTTCTTCCTTTCTTTTCCTTCTTTCTTTCTTTCTTTCTTTCTTTCTTTCTTTCTTTCTTTTTTCTACTGCTTGTGCCATTAGCTTGCTTGCTTGCGTTCGCCCGATGACTTAAGGAGTGTACCTCGTCATCATCAGCCCTTAAAAGAACGTTAAGTAGGCGTGTCTGCGTTGTGTTGTGGTTTACAGTATAACTGTGATATTTGCGCCTTTCGGCCCAACACATCCGACTTCAGCATGACATTTTTGAGCACCGGGTTGTCTTCCCTCTTCGATCCCTACTCGCTTGGCCAGACTAGACAGGTTAGTCTGTAACTAGAGGCACCACGGAGAGGTGGAACAGGTTCTGGATGGTTCTAGTTCACCGATCCTGGCGCAAGCTGTGGGTCGCTGACAACTTCCAGCTCTGCTGCTGGGAGGTGCGCCTCCGCCTCCATTTAAGAAAAGACAGGATGTGTACTTTTCTCGAGTTCACTAACTGTGTAGCTTGAGTTGATGTCCAAGTTATAAAATATATGATTCATGTCATGTATTCATCTCTATCTAGGCTTCCCACGAAAACCGGATGTTTTCACGTCAAACGCTCGAGCTGCTGGTGGGTTGGTGGTCTTAATTCGAAACCATTTGTTTATTTGTTACTATAAAAGTAAAGTAAAGTACCCCCGTCACGCCGAGTGCCGTATAGGGAATATGGTGTTAGTGACCATACATTTTACAGACCTTCGGCACATGATCTTTGTGGTAATGTGGTCGGTATTACGCCCGTGCCGCTTTACTTTCCAAGAAAACAATCCGGTACCCATTTAAGGCTGGGTGAACCCGGTAGCCGTCGGTTGTGATCGAACCCTACCTCTTGTCCTTTGTAGTCCAGTTCACTAACCACTGAGCTATCGCGGCTCCCATTTGTTGCTATGTCTCGTTGTAAATAGTTGATGTTTTAATTAAAAAAGAAAACTGTTACTGTTATGTACAAAAGTAATGTCTTACAACGAACCAGACTCCCATCCATCATGGCAACACTTAGGAGTCGTAGACTAAGGTGGCTGGGTCATGTAAGAAGAATGGCAAACATTCGTATTTCCCAACAAATATTGTAAGGCGAACTTAAGGACGGAAAGAGACCAAAGGGCAGACTAGTGCAGAGATATAAAGATGTTTGCAGGGAGTCCTTGAGTGGATTCTCTATCAGTGAATGAAAGTGGGAAAATCTGGCTGCAGATCGTAGCACATGGAGAAGAAAAAAAAGGCACAGCAACTTTCGACGCAGTGCTGATATTAAATTCAGAAAACAGGAGGCGCAGGAGACGAGGCCAGGCACCAGGAATGCATCTCGTTCGTTCTGTGGTCGGATCTGTCTACCCAAACATTGGCAGATTCAGTCAGGAGAGGAGCTGCTCATCAAGACAGCATCCAGCATGAGACACTAACATTTTACCGAACTACTGACTCATCATGATTGCTTGCTACCAACCGTCTGTCAAGACGCCAAAGGCCACATTAGTATTATTATTATTTACAAAAATATATAAGTACAAATGTATTTACCATTTTGGTTTCTATTTTATACTGAAGGACAGTTCAGATGCGTTCACTGTCGGTGCTATAATACGCCTTATGTCTTTTGACGTGTGTTGTGTTTGCGACGATGTGGGCTGCAATTGTCTTTCTTTGTTTGGATATTCGGTGAGATGTTAATTCGGATGATTCCACTGCCACGGGCGGTTGAGCAATTATGGATTTCCATTCGTTTGCAGTGATACCAGGGCTTTCAAATAACCATAACCATAACAATTTTCTGCTGTCAAATGTTATTTCTAAAAGCAACAACAACGCAACTTACAACATTTGAGATAGTTGTGAAAGGCTCTCCTAAACTTGGCAGACATGATGCTGTAGAGAACCGGGTTGACAGCACAGTTGATGTACACCATCGTCCTCGCGAACAACAGAAACCAGATGTCAAGGTATTTCTTCTGAGCAAAACTGTTGTAGACGACCATGACACGGTACGGCATCCACAGGCTGGCAAAGGTGGCCACAACAACTACCAACATTCGTACGACCTGAAGAGATTAAACGAAACTGAATGTACTTGGTAACTATCATTTTGATATGCTTTATATTATGCCCTATATATTATATAAATAAAATGCTGGCAGAAATCGGATGCACAGGGCCAATGGCGCGGAACTCAGTGCAATGTTTTAACATGTAATCAGTCAGAGTGGATATCACTTAAACAACGTACAGCTGCCTTCAAAAGAGAGTCCGGAATCCTACTCTGAAAGAGTTATGATCGCAGAAGAAGAAGAAATGATTTATATGGATACAAATGCAACCTCCTGTATGATATCTGTATCACAAGTACTTCTTTCTTTCTTTTTTTCTTTCTTTTCTTTTCTTGGAGTATTTGGAATACTTGGTTACAACTGGCAAAATACAGGGTAATAGAGATTGCCGACGACAGAGAGAAGATATTAGATAGCTTGGTATCATGACATGGAAAACAGTCAACAACAGAATTGACACGATGCACTGTGGTAGAGAATTGAGGAAGGACATGATCGCCTACGCCAACCGGTGTAGCAAATGATGAGGATGCTTCGCCTAATACAGGCTTGTCGAGCCGCAGGTATCATCGTTTCTTGAAAAGTAGTGGCTCAACTTATCTACCATCATTTAATGTAATTTCTGAAAGGATTTTTTCTATCGTGGCTGAAATAAAAATCCTGAGTCTCCCACGTCGTGGCGGTTGCTTAGACCAAGCGGCCTTTATCCCTCTGGTTCTATCGTGAGCCCCCCGACATGCACCAGCAATGGTAGTATATGTCATAAAGATAGTTTTTTCTTAATTGTTTTATTTAATGTCTTCTAAATTGAGAATGATGAAGAAGAGTAGCAACAAGGCAAACATAGACAAAGAAAACAATCATCATCATCCTCATTGTCATTATCATAATCATCATCAATATTATCATTCTTCTTCTTCTTCTTCCACCTTTTTTAGCTCCCAGTGGAGCACAGGTCTTCAACAAACACTTTCCGAGTCGTTCTGTTTTTTGTCATTCTTTAAGATCATTCCATGTCTTCCCCATCATCTTCATCTCTGCTTCTATCTGTCTCCTCCAAGAATTCCTTGGTCTTCCTCTTTGTCTTTTCCCCTGGGGATTCCAAAAAAGGGTCTATAGTGTAATACTCTCAGTTGGCTTCCGTAGTGTGTGTCCTATCCAGCGCCATCGTCTTCGCTGTATCTCTTTATCCACTGGTATTTGACTGGTACATTTCCATAATTCTATGTTAGTGATTTTGTCCTGCCATTTCCATCCTTTTATTCTGCGTGAGCATCCATTAATGAAAGTCTGTATATTATTATCATTATTGTCATCATTATCATCATCATTATCATCATCATTATTATCATCATCATTATAATCTTATCATAGATCACGTGTGCCAGGAATGTACCGAGGAGACTCAACATAACATAAACCCTTCCTAACACCCTCCATAAGATGACACAAATGACGTCAACTGCTTGTGAAGTACACACTTATAAGCGCTCATATTTCGAGAGAACTGAAGTGAAAAGTTCCGCTCATTCTCAGTCACTAGAATGTTTGCAAATGAACTGTTTACAGAAAATCCTTTTTTCTAACAAATTATACAGACTTTTCATTTTAGTCTCTGCTGCATTGATTTCTCATAACAGAAATGAGGAAGTTATATTTAACAGCAATTTTAAAATGTTAAACTTTTCCAATACTATTTGAAATGTGCGTAATGTTTCGTTTTTAGAATACAAATAAGCAACATTAAGGAGTGACACCTCAAACTAAGGTCGTCATACCATTGGGCAGGAAATGACGTGACTGGGTCCAGGGCGTGACTGACTTCCAGTTACAGGAAGTGCTACAACTTCACTTACAGCCACACAACCCGATCATCTACATTGATGGCTCGGTCACAAGAGGTGGGTGGAGCGGTTGGGGTTTTGTTGTGTAATATAATGGAAAGTTGAATGAAAAAAAAAAGGAGTATGCAAAACTATTACCTTCAGCACACGCATGGAGATCGAGGCTGTAACAGAAGCTATCACGTGGTTGGTTTATACAATATATTACCATGTAATTAATGTAATATAAAGTTATGAAATCATCATCAAGATCCATATCGGCTGGCGTAGGCGATCATGTTCTTCAACAATTCTCTGTCTTCAGTGGATCATAGAAAATATGGATTGTTTCTTTCTGTTTTTTTTTTTTTAGCTTTCTTGTTTCGTTGACTTCGTTGAGAATTTCCTAGATGGTCTTTTTATTTGCTTTTGAATAAAGAACATTACCCAACTCCCGTCAGTTTTGTTTTTATCTTCTAAATAATTTGTTATTTTGTCCAAACGAGACATTGTCAACGTAGTTAAAATATGATTAATAAGAAATGACATAGAACAAATAATAAAGTGCCCCCGTCACGCCAAGTGGCGTATATGGAAATATGGTGTTAGTGACCCCGTCACGCGAAGTGGCGTATAGGGAAATATGGTGTTAGTGACCCCGTCACGCCAAGTGGCGTATAGGGAAATATGGTGTTAGTGACCCCGTCACGCCAAGTGGCGTATAGGGAAATATGGTGTTAGTGACCCCGTCACGCCAAGTGGCGTATAGGGAAATATGGTGTTAGTGACCCCGTCACGCCAAGTGGCGTATAGGGAAATATGGTGTTAGTGCCCCCGTCACGCCAAGTGGCGTATAGGGAAATATGGTGTTAGTGACCCCCGTCACGCCAAGTGGCGTATAGGGAAATATGGTGTTAGTGCCCCCGTCACGCCAAGTGGCGTATAGGGAAATATGGTGTTAGTGACCCCGTCACGCCAAGTGGCGTATAGGGAAATATGGTGTTAGTGACCCCGTCACGCCAAGTGGCGTATAGGGAAATATGGTTTTAGTGCCCCCGTCACGCCAAGTGGCGTATAGGGAAATATGGTGTTAGTGACCCCGTCACGCCAAGTGGCGTATAGGGAAATATGGTGTTAGTAACCCCGTCACGCCAAGTGGCGTATAGGGAAATATGGTGTTAGTGACTATAAATTTTACAGACTTTCAGCACATGATTTTTGGGGTAATGTGGTCGGTATTACGCCCGTGCCGCTTTACTTCGCTAGAAAAAAATCAGGTACCCATTTAAAGCTGGGTGAACCCGGAAGCCGTCGATTGGGATCGAACATTACCTCTTGTCCTTTGTATGAAAATGACATAATCAACATTTATTTCAGCCAACGGAGGAACTCATTTCTTTGATGGCTTGGTCACAATGATGTGCGGAGTGGCTGGGATTGTGTTGTGTAATCTAATGGATAGTTGATAGAAGAAGATGTAGCAGAACAGAAGACTATTACCTTCAGCACACGAATGGAGATTGAGGCTGCGACAGACAGGCTTTCACGTGGCTTATTTAAGAGACCAACAACACAAGCGGTTATCTTGACTGACTCACAAAGCGTGTTTTTCCAGTTTGACAAGAACACACTTCTCAGGATATGGGTGCACCTACTCGACATGTCTCCTGTAGATAGCCTAACGTGGAAATAGTGTCTTGGGCATGCGGGAGATCGTAGTAATGAGATAGTTGACATGTGAGCGGGGTCTGCCGTTGTGGAAAAAAACAACAACTTAAAAATGGACGTGCATGACGTTATGAGGGCTTTAAACAAACACATCTCACAGGATTGCGACAAGGAAGGTGGGGATAACTCGCACGTCAAAGGAATTGTGGAACACTGCACCACAAGGGGAGAAAACAGGGCAAGCATCCTCAGTGGTAAAGAACGCAACACGGTCAATCAATGGAGGACAGGGGCAATCAGTAGACGATCACGGTCAATCAATGGAGGACAGGGGCAATCAGTAGACGATCACGGTCAATCAATGGAGGACAGGGGCAATCAGTAGACGAATACAGTCAATCAATGGAGGACAGGGGCAATCAGTAGACGAACACGATCAATCAATGTAGGTCAGGAACAATCAGTAGACGAATACAGTCAATCAATGGATGACAGGGGCAATCAGTAGACGAATACAGTCAATCAATGGAGGACAGGGGCAATCAGTAGACGAATACAGTCAATCAATGGATGACAGGAACAATCAGTAGACGAATACAGTCAATCAATGGAGGACAAGGGCAATCAGTAGACGAATACAGTCAATCAATGGAGGACAGGGGCAATCAGTAGACGAATACAGTCAATCAATGGAGGACAGGAACAATCAGTAGACGAACACGATCAATCAATGTAGGTCAGGAACAATCAGTAGACGAACACGATCAATCAATGGAAGACAGGGACAATCAGTAGACGAATACAGTCAGTCAATGGAGGACAGGAACAATCAGTAGACGAATACAGTCAATAAATGTAGGACAGGGACAATCAGTAGACGAATACAGTCAATCAATGGAGGACAGGAACAATCAGTAGACGAACACGTCAATCAATGTAGGTCAGGAACAATCAGTAGACGAACACGATCAATCAATGTAAGACAGGGACAATCAGTAGACGAATACAGTCAATCAATGGAGGACAGGAACAATCAGTAGACTAATACAGTCAATCAATGGAGGACAGGAACAATCAGTAGACGAACACGGTCAATCAATGAAGGACAGGGACAATCAGTAGACGAATAGAGTCAATCAATGGAAGACAGGAACAGTCAGTAGACGAATACAGGCAATCAATGGAGGACAGGAACAATCAGTAGACGAACACGGTCAATCAATGAAGGACAGGGACAATCAGTAGACGAACACGTTCAATCAATGCAGGACAGGATCAATCAGTAGACAATCACTCCGATGATGTCAGGAACGAGCAGCAGAACGGATATGGGAATACCTTCATTGCTCAAACTTTTAGACTAAACTGAAACTTACACATCATCTAGTATGTGTCCTTGACCTGAGAAAAATGTACAATGTATCATTCATTAATGCCACGTTATCAAGATTCAATGAAATGAGTATTTTCTTATTCCTCTTCTCCCTCTTCTTCTTCTGCTTCTTCATCTTCTGCCTCTTCTTCTTTTTCTACCTTTCAGCTCCCTGTGGAGCATAGGTCTTCAACAAACACTTTTCGAAATCGTTCTGTTTCTTGCCATTCTTTTAAGATCATTCCATGTCTACCCCATCATCTTCATCTCTGCTTCTATCTGTATTCTCCAAGAATTCTTTGGTCTTCCTCTTTGTCTTTTCCCCTGGGGATTCCAAAAAAAGGGCCTGTTGTGTAATACTCTTATTTGGCTTCCGCAGTGTGTGTCCTATCCATCGCCATCGTCTTCACTGTATCTCTTTATCCACTGGTATTTGACTGGTACATTTCCATAATTCTGTGTTAGTGATTTTGTCCTGCCATTTCCATCCTTTTATTCTGCGTAAGCATCAATTAATGAAAGTCTGTATCTTCATGATTGTCAGTTTTTTTTGCTCTCAATGTTTCACATCTATATAATAGGACTGACTTAACATTGGAGCAAAAATTTTTTTTTTTTTTTTTTTTTTTTTGTATTTAACCTAATTTCTGTTTAAAAAGAGTATATTAATGCTACTGAAATGCCTTGTTTGTCCCGTGAGAAATGGACCACGTGGTAACTAGCAAATCAATTCAGAGGAAGAGGTATGTTTAAAGCATTAAAAAAAAAGAGAAATAATCAACAGCAGAAAAAAACAACAAAGAACAATATATGGTCCTAGGTAGTATCGAACCTGTACTCCTTGGCACTGCGCCTTGCCACGAGAAGCCAAACGTTAGGGAACGCTGCCAACTCGGCTAACTTAAAAATTAGCCATCATTGGCGATGTCTTTCACGCAGGTGTTCTCATGACTATAGCGTAGGGCTGCGATCACAATTGGAGAATAAATTGTGTGTATGGTTTCCTATTGAGACAATAGTTGTATTAACTATTTGTCAAAGTGACAATCAGCAATTATGTTAATATACACTTCTACAATGGGAGTCGCGATAGCTCAGTAGTTAGTGAACTGGACTACAAAGGACAAGATGTAGGGTTCGATCCCAACCAACGGCTTCCGGTTCACCCAGCCTTTAATGGGTACCGGATTTTTTTTGGGGAAATTAAAGCGGCACGGGCGTAATACCGACCATATTACCTCAAAAATTATGTACCGAGGGTCTGTAAAATTTCTGGTCACTAACACCATATTCCCTATACGCCACTTGGCGTGACGGGGGCACCTTACATTTTTTACTTACACTTCTACAATTACTACCACTACGCTTTGCTCATCTGCTGTCACCACGTTTGGAAAATATTGCAGACTCAAACTCATAAACTCTCATCAACAAAGAGAAGTCAATACCTGTGCTCGGGAATCTGTTTTCCAAAGGCCACGTTTAGTCGTTGATCTCCTCTGTGTGACCGAGCTCTTCTGGAGGGATGTGCTAAGGCATAAGATCCTGGCAATGAGCAGGTAGAGAACTGCGGCGATGGTTAGTGGCATGACGTAGAACACAACTAGGTCAAACATGAACAATACAAGATACGATGATCTGGCTAGTCGAAATTGACATTTGTGAATTTGGTTTTGGTTGTCGACACGAATCTCGACAATTTCTGGGGAATTAGAAAAAATAGAAAAGACAATAACATTGTTGAAGGCTACACAAATATATATTTAAAAAAAAAACAGAAGAATGTTGAGAGTTGCAATAATAGTAAATAAGAATAATAATAAAAAAACTATCTTTACGACACATAGTAGCATTGCTGGTGTATGTCGGGGGCAACGATAGAACCAGAGGGGTAAAGGCCGCTTGGTCAAGCAGTCGCCACGATGTGTGTGACTCAAGATTTTTATTTCGTAATAAGAATAATGAGGACATTAATCCTTCTTCTCCCTTCCTCCTCCATGTGGAACATATGTCTTCAAACACTCCCAAGCCTTATGTGCGGTTGCGCCTTATGTCTTTTGTCGTGTGCTGAGACTGCTATGATGGGGATTATAGCTACCTTTCTTTGCTTGGGAGATGATATAGTAATTCGGGGGACTCCACTAGCATGGGCGGTTGAAAAATTATAGATTTTAATTCGATTGCAGTGATACCGGAGCCATCCATAACCATAACTCCCAAGCCATCCTGTTTAGTGCCATTATCTTAAGATCGTTCCATGTCTTCCTCATTTTCTTCATTTCTACCTCCGCTTGTCCTCTCCAACTATCCCCTTTGCCTACTTTCCTGGTGATTCCAAACAAATGGCTTGTCGTGTAATACTCCAGAGTTAACCGCCCCTTGTCTGTGTCCAATCCAATGACGTCCTTTCTTTCTTTTGTCCTTTCTTGTTTGTGAAATTTCTGCGGCTTAATTTTTTTTTTTTAAGTAAAAGGTAGCCAGTCACATGCCAACCCTCCTTAGTTGCCTTTTAGGACATGCCTGTTATGGAACAGCGCTACAATTCTTTACTCTTTCCATCTTGTTAATCCATCTTTTACGTGGTAGACCCTTGGGTCTGGTGTTCTCGCAACGTATATTGAAGGCTCGTTGTGTTGTATTTTGATCTTTCTGCCTCGTCACGTGGCCAAACCATTTTATCTGTTGTTTCTTTATATATTCTTTGGCGGGGTCTATTCCTAGCTTTTTTCTCAGTTCTTTATTTCTGATCTTGTCTCTCAGGCTGTTCTCTGTTATTTGTCTCAGTTCTTCATTTCTGATCTTATCTTTCAGGCTGTCTCCTGTCATTTGTCTCATTTCTTCATTTCTGATCTTATCTCTCAGGCTGTTTCCTGTCATTAGTCTCAGTTCTTCATTTCTGTTCTTATCTTTCAGGCTGTCTCCTGTCATTTGTCTCATTTCTTCATTTCTGATCTTATCTCTCAAGCTGTTTATTGTCATTTGTCTCATTTCTTCATTTCTGATCGTATCTCTCAGGCTGTTTCCTGTCATTTGTCTCAGTTCTTCATTTCTGATCTTATCTCTCAGGCTGTTTCCTGTCATTTGTCTCAGTTCTTCATTTCTGTTCTTATCTTTCAGGCTGTCTCCTGTCATTTGTCTCATTTCTTCATTTCTGATCGTATCTCTCAGGCTGTTTCCTGTCATTTGTCTCATTTCTTCATTTCAGATCTTATCTCTCAGGCCGTTTCCTGTCATTTGTCTCATTTCTAAATTTCTGATCTTATCTTTCAGGCTGTTTCCTGTCATTTGTCTCAGTTCTTCATTTCTGAACTTATCTCTCAGGCTGTTTCCTGTCATTTGTCTCAGTTCTTCATTTCTGATCTTATCTCTCAGGCTGTTTCCTGTCATTTGTCTCATTTCTTCATTTCTGATCTTGTCTCTCAGGCTGTTTCCTGTCATTCGTCTAACGCACTTCATCTCAGCAGAGGTTATTTTTCTTGTAATTATTGCATGTAGGGTCCAGGACTGGCATTGGTAGCATAACGTTTGGATGAAGATTGCTTTCTTTCAAACATCTAGAGGAAATGTATTTGTTGACTGTCATGTTATTGGAAGGGAGCTGTTGGACTACTTGAACTGTGACATGGCTGTCATGTTATTGGAAGGGAGCTGTTGGAGAACGTGAACTGTGACATGGCTGTCATGTTATTAGAAGGGAGCTGTTGGAGAACGTGAACTGTGACATGGCTGTCATGTTATTAGAGGGGAGCTGTTGGACTACCTGAACTGTGACATGGCTGTCATGTTATTAGAGGGGAGCTGTTGGAGAACGTGAACTGTGACATGGCTGTCATGTTATTAGAGAGGAGCTGTTGGACTACGTGAACTGTGACAAGGCTGTCATGTTATTAGAGGGGAGCTGTTGGAGAACGTGAACTGTGACATGGCTGTCATGTTATTAGAGGGGAGCTGTGGGACTACGTGAACTGTGACATGGCTGTCATGTTACTAGAGGGGAGCTGTTGGACTACTTGAACTGTGACATGGCTGTCATGTTATTAGAGGGGAGCTGTTGGACTACGTGAACTGTGACATGGCTGTCATGTTATTAGAAGGGAGCTGTTGAAGAACGTGAACTGTGACATGGCTGTCATGTTATTAGAGGGGAGCTGTTGGACTGCGTGAACTGTGACATGGCTGTCATGTTATTGGAAGAGAGCTGTTGGACTACGTGATCTGTGACATGACTGTCATGTTATTAGAGGGGAGCTGTTGGACTACGTGAACTGTGACATGGCTGTCATGTTATTAGAAGGGAGCTGTTGAAGAACGTGAACTGTGACATGGCTGTCATGTTATTAGAGGGGAGCTGTTGGACTGCGTGAACTGTGACATGGCTGTCATGTTATTGGAAGAGAGCTGTTGGACTACGTGATCTGTGACATGACTGTCATGTTATTAGAGGGGAGCTGTTGGACTACGTGAACTGTGACATGGCTGTCATGTTATTAGAAGGGAGCTGTTGAAGAACGTGAACTGTGACATGGCTGTCATGTTATTAGAGGGGAGCTGTTGGACTGCGTGAACTGTGACATGGCTGTCATGTTATTGGAAGAGAGCTGTTGGACTACGTGATCTGTGACATGACTGTCATGTTATTAGAGGGGAGCTGTTGGACTACTTGAACTGCGACTAGGCTGTCATGTTATTAGAGGGGAGCTGTTGGACTACTTGAACTGTGACTAGGCTGTCATGTTATTAGAAGGTCAATAAAATAGATAAATAAATAGGTAATACTTTTAGTGATCAATAAATAGGTAATAATGTTAGAGATCAATAAATAGGTAATAATGTTAGAGATCAGTAAATAGGTAATAATGTTAGAGATCAATAAATAGGTAATAATGTTAGAGATCAGTAAATAGGTAATAATGTTAGAGATCAATAAATAGGTAATAATGTTAGAGATCAATAACTTGTACCAGAAAACAAAATCACCGTGCCTATGACGAAAAAAAAAATCTATTAATGGGACATTCTATAAAAAAACTCAATAGCAATATAAATAACAAAAGAGCTGAATGTCAAATTGGATATTTCCTCGACTCTGACAGACACAAAAAGAGGAAAAAAGATGATTAAAATGTTCATCAGTGACTATCATTCACCTGTCAAGCCAAATCACTCACCTGTCAAGCCACACACTCACATATCAAAAGTTTGCCATTCACGTATCAAGTCATTCACTCACCTGCAAAGCCATCTACTCAGCTGTAAAGCCATCCACTCACTTGTAAAGCCATATACTCAGTTGTAAAGCCATACATTCACCTGAAAAGCCATCCACTCACCTGTAAAGCCATCTACTCACCTGTAAAGCCATCTACTCACCTGTAAAGCCATCCACTCAGCTGTTATGCCATCCACTCACCTGTAAAGCCATCTACTCAGCTGTAAAGCCATCCACTCACCTGTAAAGCCATCCACTCACCTGTAAAGCCATCCACTCAGCTGTTATGCCATGCACTCACCTGTAAAGCCATCCACCTCTCAACCTATCCACTCACCTCTCAACCCACCCAATTACCCCTCAACCCACCCACTCACCTCTCAAACCACCCATCCACCTCTCAACCCACCTACCCACCCACCCCTCAACCCACCCCACCCACCCCTCAACCCACCACACCCACCTCTCAACCCACCCACCCACCTCTCAACCCCACCCACCTCTCAACCCACGCACCCACCTCTCAATCCACCCACCCGCCTCTCAACCCACCCACCCACCCACCCCTCAACCCACCTCTCAACCCACCCACTCACCTCTCAACCCACCCACCCACCCCTCAACCCACCCCACCCACCCCTCAACCGACCCACCCACCTCTCAACCCACCCACCCACCTCTCAAACTCACAACCCACCCACCCACCTCTCAACCCGCCCACCCACCCCTCAACCCACCCCACCCACCTCTCAACCGACCCACCCAGCTCTCAACCCACCCACCCACCCCTCAACCCACCCACTCACCTCTCAACCCACCCACCCACCTCTCAACTCACCCACCCACCCCTCAACCCACCTCTCAACCCACCCCTCAACCCACCCCACCCACCTCTCAACCCACCCACTCACCCCTCAACCCACCCCACCCACCTCTCAACCCACCCACTCACCTCTCAACCCACCCACCCACCTCTCAACCCACCCATTTCTCAACCCACCCACCCACCTCTCAACCCACCCACCCACCTCTCAACCCACCCACCCACCTCTCAACCCACCCCCCCACCCCTCAACCCACCCCACCCACCTCTCAACCCACCCACCCACCCCTCAACCCACCCACTCACCTGTCAAGCCGAGCCACGGAGAACAATACAGAATTGTAAACGTCCACAAAGCAGCGATGATCTTCTTCGCCCTGCTGACCGTGCACATGATCTGCGCTTTCATTGGATGGCAGATAGCTAAGTATCTCTCTATGGTAAACGCTGTGATTGAGAGCGAGGAGCTATCTATCCCGAGATACTGTAGGAAAATAAGCAACGAGCACATAACCCGGCCGTACGGCCATTCATCCACGCGGTAAAATGGTTCAGGGATGGCTGTTAGGGTTGCGGATATAAGCACCAACCCGTCTGCTACAGCTAAACTTAGGAGATAGCAGTTCGTTGTTGTGTGCATACTGGGAATGCGAACGATTACAATCACAACGAGGATATTTCCGAGTATCCCAAAAAGGAAGATAATGCAACTCAAAGTCACAGCTACAGCAGTGAACAGTGGGGAATAATACGCCGGCACATATGGCTGCTGCATGGTTAACGTACCTGTGTATTTATGATGGGATGTGTTTTCTGCAGAATAATCTATGAAATCGATGTTAGTGTTTTCCAGCTCGTGTTTAAGGTGAGACGATCCACACACACCGTGGCATAAAACACTTACATCCTTTATCTCAGTGTTTGATAATGTCGTTGATGATCTCACGTCACCACCGTTGGTATGTGGATGATATATGATATTGTATTCCGCCTCTGGAAGCTGATAACTTATGTTTTCAAAATTATACATTAAGCTATGAGCACAGACGGCGAATTGGGAAACTAATAATAAATAAATAAGTCTTAACAACACAAACATCGTGAAAGTTAATAATAAATACCGTGCACGTTACTATCTATATATCTACGTGCACTTTACTATCTATCTATCTATTGACCTTTCAAGCCGTAGCCGGCCCATAGGGTATAGACCCAGATACTCTTTCTCTTATCAACATTTTTTTTATTCTAGCAGTTTTCAATCCTTGTAGAGATCTTTTAACAAATCTCACTATTTGTCTCTGTTCTGTGCAAGCAGCTCTATCTCATCGAGGGAGCAGATTCCTGCTGCTCTTGCCTCTCTGAACTTTACTACACTATAATAAAAATAGTGACACTTTAAATAAAACCACAGTCTGGATACCTCAACATGTCCCATATCTGAGTCTTGAAGGGACCCTGTGGATGAGGGAGGCAACTAATGAAGAGATGTCAGACAAGATCGGATCGGTAAATGTTGGATGAAAATGACATCAAGAAATACTAGGAAGATCTTTCATTAACTCCCTATCCGGATGTACTGTAATGTACTGTTATAAACCTATCATCCGTGATGTACTAAATCACACTTTAATAAACCTATCACCTGTGACTTACTAAATCACACTTTAATAAACCTATTACCCGTGACCTATTAGACAACACTTTAATAAACCTATCACCCGTGACCTCCTAGACCACACTTTAATAAACCTATCACCCGTGACCTCCTAGACCACACTTTAATAAACCTATCACCCGTGACCTCTTAGACCACACTTTAATAAACCTATCACCCGTGACATATTAGACCACACTTTAATAAACCTATCACCCCTGACCTATTAGACCACACTTTAATAAACCTATCACCCGTGACCTACTAGACCGCACTTTAATAAACCTATCACCCGTGACCTACTAGACCCGTTCTGACATGAACCTTTGTGTATACGTCACTTCAATACTTCTTCGCTGACATGTCACCCATCGCTTTCAAATGCTTTTACATGTCATTTGTGGGGCATGAAACTGATTTTTCATGACATGTCAGCCGTCTTTTCAATATTGTGCCTGAAAATGTCATTAGTGATCAGTTCGATTATTATAATATTCTAAAATATCATCCTTAATGTAGTTGGACTTCTGGTCAATATACCGGATAGGCGACAGGGAACAGTTGAGGCACTGTATGAAAAGTGTTTTTTCGTTGGTGTTTCCTCCTATTCCAAGTCCAACTTACTGCTGGAGCTATTGAGTTTAGTGCTCTGTGCACACCGTGAGCTGTGTTTTTCATCCGGAATGTGTTTCTATATTCCGATTGCTTACGATGAATGATGATATCGCATGACAAAGGACAGTTCAGATGCGTTCACTTTCTGTGCCGCTTGACCCTATGTCTTTTGGAGTATGCTGTAGCTGCTATGATGGGGACTGCAGCTGCCTTTCTTTCTTTGGATATTCGATGAGATGTTAATTCGGATGATTCCACTGGCACGGGCGGTTAAGCAATTATGGATTTTCATTCGTTTGCAGTGAGACCGGGACCTTCGATTAACCACAACAAATCCATAATGCAACTAAATGATCATTTACACAAATGTTTTATGAACATGTTGCTGTTATATTATTTTGTTATTATGTCTGCAGGCTGATCGAATGTTTTTCTATTTGGCATCATCATCATCATCACCATCATCATCATCATGTATCTGCGGTGCATCATTTTGTTTTTATTTAGCTGAAGTTGTCATTCAGGGTCATATTGTTCCCCGAATATGTCGTCGTGGATCTTTGATATGATTATTTTGTGATTATTTTGTCTTTTGGTGTTGCATAATCTTTAAATAACACATCATATGTGACATATAAAAAATGTCCTTTGATTAATGTGCTGTTTGTAGCCTTTAACATTGATTCAGAATAAGAACGTCATCAATGACATAGTCAACAGTAGCCTCCGTCAGTCATAGCTGATCATGGATTTTTCAGCGCCCCTAGAAATGTTATTTTTCTTTTCTTTCTCTGTGTATTCTCTGTTTCTATGAATCTAGTATATGAGATCTAGGGATAGTCCACATATAGGGCCTATATAATGAATGGATTTGGTTATCTGTATTAAAATACAATTTTGGAAAGACTGTTCATCTATGAACATATAATTCCCCATCAAGGCCAGCTCCTTGTCGTGGGGATGGGGCTTAACAGTCACCAGGGACTGAAAACCAAGACTGGCCAGGCCTTCCTACACCCGTGCAAGACCACAGTCTGCTCTAGCAATTTTAAGTGCTGAAGTCGGAGGCAACCAGCCAAAAGGCGCACTACAAAAATCAGGATGCCACGCACTCACGCCAATGGGAAGCATGCCTATAACTGCAAATCGATATGGCACTCGCCCTGTGATGGACACTCAGGCAGGTGCAGCGCCGGGCCCTCAGCCTCGAAAGGGCCCAACCTATATTACTGGATGTCCTTCTCAATCGCTCTGTGGAGTCAGGGGGCGAGAGAATAGAGTTACTGGCCAACCCAAAATAAGACCACTCAAAATAATGCACTGGAATGCTGAAGGCATCAACAGCAAAAGAGATGGGTACAGTAAAAAGATAGAATTAGAAAATATCCTGCATGAAGAACAAGTAAGCATATGCTGTTTGCAGGAAACCCATCTAAACAACGACATAGCCTTGAAGATTAGGGGATACCAGTGCTACCGATCTGACAGGAAAAACAGACAAAAGGGCGGAATACTGACTCTTGTAAGGAACAACATTAATGCATGTCAGATTGAAGTGTATATGGATGGGGCGGAATATCAAATACTGCACCTCAGGACAGGAAATACAGACTTCCATCTACTAAACTACTACTGTCCGAGTGACCGCCCACTAGCACTAGACACAATTACATTAAAAGAAAGAATAATTGTATGTGGAGACTTTAACAGCCATTCACAGAGCTGGGGCTATGAAGATATGGACAAGAGAGGTGAAGAACTTGAAAATTGGCAGGATGACAATGGGCTTATACTATTAAACCAGGCAACAGATCCACCAACATTCTATTCCAGATCATGGCATACCACATCTACACCAGACCTTGCTTTCCATTCACCAGACCTGGATTGGAATATCACACGTATTGTTGGGAAACAACTTGGAGGCAGCGACCACCGACCTGTCTTTTTAGTGGTGCAAAATGAGGCCGTCAGGGAGAGCAGCACTCTCTCCAGATGGAATTACAAAAAGGCAGACTGGAAAATGTATCAACATTACACCAGTGTACTGACTAAAGATCTAAATACAGACAGAGACATCAACAAAATAGTTGATGAATTCAGTAGACTAATAATACAAGCTGCCAGTGAAACAATACCCAGAGGGGCACGGAAACACTACAAACCATACTGGAATAGTGAACTAGAGCAACTGCACAATGACATGGAAACATCTCGAAAACAAGCAGAAAATAACCCCTGCCAGGAACACCACAATAACTATCAGCATGCTAAAGCCAAATTTCAATGGGCTAAACTACAAGCCAGACGGAGAAGTTGGAAAGAGAAAACAGAGTACATGAATCTAGAACGAGACACAAGAAAAGTGTGGAAGCTTGTAAAACAGCTGAATGATGAGGGTACAGAAGGGAACACAAAAATTACACTGAAGAAGGATGGAAACATTCTAACAGGTAAACATGCAGCAAATCACTTTGCAGACTCCTTTGCAAATGACAACAATATTGAAATTAGCCTAGAGAAACGTCAAGAGACCCGTCTAAAACAACAAAATGCAAGACAAGAAGAGACTGCACATGAAGTCATGGAAATACCCATTACACAAAGAGAGCTAGAGCTGGCAATATCCAAATTAAAAATGAAAAAGTCACCAGGTAGTGATGGAGTGTCTAATGAAATGATTAAGAACTTGGGAACTGCAGCTAAAGCAAAACTACTGCAGATCTACAACATTTGCTGGATCACAGGTAAAGTGCCACAGGCATGGAGAGAAGCAATTATGATACCATTACTAAAGCCAGGAAAAGATGGTTCATTGACATCCAGCTATAGACCAATCAGCCTTACAAGCTGTTTGTGTAAAACAATGGAACGTATAATCAATCTCAGACTGCAGTGGTACCTGGAAAGTGAAAATCTCCTTGTCCCACAACAAGCAGGCTTTAGACAGTGTTACTCTACCGAAGATCAGGCAACCTATCTTTCCCAGGAAATTGAGGATGCGTTTCAAGAAAAGAAACTGGTACTAGCAGCATGGATAGACCTAAAGAAAGCATTTGATAAGGTATGGAAGGAAGGGCTTTTGAAGAAACTGAGAAATTATGGAGTAAATGGCAGGATGTACAAATGGGTCAAAGCATACCTGCATAACAGGAGAGCCAGAGTGCAACTGGATGGTCTTAAGAGTAAGAAGGTCTTACTGCGCCAGGGCGTTCCACAGGGAGGGGTACTATCTCCAACACTTTTTCTGATCTACATCAATGACCTAGTTACTGAACTACCACATGGTATCAAAATGGCAATGTATGCAGATGACTTGGTAATGTGGTGCACAGAGGAGTATGCAACAGTGGCCTCCAAATTGTTACAAAGAGCTATGAATGCACTGAATTCATGGACAAATAGATGGTGTATCAGCATCAATACAGACAAATGCAGTACTACACTTTTCACTCTTTCCCCAAAACAAAAAGCAGGAGCCATCTATATAAACAATGAGCCTGTGAAAGAAGACATACAGGCTACGTATCTCGGAGTTACATTTGATAACAAACTATCTTGGAAACAGCAGATAAATAAGGCAACCCAAAAAGCAAGGAGAAAATTGGCTATTCTAAGAAAGCTGTGTGGAACTACGTGGGGTGCGAGTGGGAAAATACTCAGTAAAGTTTACCAACAGAGTATACGCCCACATTTAGAATATGGATCATCTGCATGGTGTTCAGCATCAAACACCACACTTCAAGAACTGGATAAAGTACAAAACCAGGCACTTAGGGTCATCACAGGAGCAATGAAATCAACACCAATATTAGAGATGGAGAAATTGTGGAGGATACCAGCACTGAGAGAACGGAGGGACACAAAGGTGCTGATACAGGCAGAAAAATTTGCTTGCATGCCGAGACATCCAATGAAGGACCGATTCCAAAATCTTGCATTGGGACGACTTAAGAGAAGCAGTTTTATCCACCAAGCCAAGCGTATTAGTAGACAAACACCAGACATGCCAAGAGCTGTTAACCCCCTACTGCCCATACCAGAACAGACTCCCTGGACAGAGGAATCTGGATTATCAGTTCAAATACGGACAGAAGTGAAAGGAATAGTTGATAAAGAGGAACAGAATAGTCTACAGCGAAAAACAATAACTCTCAGTTTCCTGGATGAAGAATACCCACAAGACCTATGGATTCGTGTGTATACAGATGGATCAGCACAGAATGCAGTAAAAAATGGGGGAGCAGGTGCATATATAGAATACCCAAATAACACTAGGGATATGAATAAAATAGCAACAGGGAAATATTGTCACAATTATGATGCAGAAATACAAGCAATAAAGTTAGCAATAGAAAAACTGCTGAACATTAATCTTAGCCCGCAGCCTGTAGTGTTTTTGACAGATGCAAGATCAGTACTCCAGGCACTACAATCCAGAAAATTACCACATCTGCAGACCTTATTGACTGAACTCTGCAAGCACCACAGGGTTGCCCTGCAGTGGATCCCATCTCACTGTGGAATACCAGGAAATGAGAAAGCAGATCAGTTGGCAAAGGAAGGTTCAACAGGCACACAACTAGATACACCTGTTACATACCATCATAAGAAACAGATAATCAAATCAATCAGAGGACCACAAGCCCCAAATCAGGATGCCTTTTATAATATGAATAGATATGAACAAGTTATCATTATACGTCTCAGAACAGGACACAATCGACTCCATAGTCACATGTATACAAAATTCAAGATCGGCACCTCAACTACTTGTACATGTGGACAGGCGCCCCAGACTGCTGAACACATACTTCAAGACTGCACTGAATATAGTAGACTGAGGAAAATCCATTGGCCCATAGATACAACACTACAGACAAAACTATATGGGCCACTGCAAGAATTACAAAAGACAGTAACATTTATACAGGAAACGACATTGCAGATATAGACAATGCTTCAGGCGAACGAAAGATAGATAGATAGAACATATAATTCAATCCATTTTGTCGCGAATAATCATTCAATCTCTTAACTATAATAGTTTATTGAATAATTATAATAATGAATATAAATCACTGCACTCCTGACAAACTCGTGGGTGTCTCATCCTAGTTAGAAGACAATGAAGAATGTGCATACAGACATGTATAACCCGATCGTGGTATGTCGTATTTTCCTTTCTAAAAGCCACATAAATTTCACGACTTTGACGTCATCAGAAAGTGTGTTCCCGATGTACACTTCTCATCGCCTGTTTGCTCCCACCAAGACCAGAGACAAGACCTGAAATAGCAATGTTGAGTTAGCATTAGAGGGGTCTGTGACCAGTGATGAGTTTCAAGTTTTCATTAGTATAACCAAACACAGGGCCGGATAAAGGCCTTTACAGTCCTTAACACTGAACAGATTTTAGTGCGCCCCTCCCCTATTTATATGTAATTCAAAATGTCATCATCATCATCATCAAGTACCTTACCTGCTGGTGTAGGTGATCATGTCTCTCCACAACTATCGATCTCGACAGTTATTTATCATTTCTGTTGTTGACCTTCTGCCAAGCCATTCTCTTAAGCTGTCTGATAACTATTCTCTTTGCTTCCCTCTATCTCTTCGTCCCTCAATTTTTCCAGTTGTTACAATATATTCCAGTTGTTCCCTTCTCATTACATGGCCAAAAAATTATGATTGTTTCTTCCTAATATTGGAAATTGGCTCTCTTTTTCCTTGGCCTCTTTCAGAACGTTGTCATTACTCTTCTTAGCTGTCCATGGTATTCTCAATATTCTTCTGTAAAACCACATTTCTACAGCCTCCAGTGATTTTATTGTCTGTTGTCTTATTGTCCATGATTCATACCCATATGTTAAGACTGGCTCTACATAACATTTAAGAACTCTTTTTCTTGTTTCTACTGTCAAAATTGGATTGCATAGTATCTTCCTCAATTGTTGGAAAGCTGTTTTTGCCTGAGACATTCTGCAACTCACCTCTTTTGTACATCTACCATCTGAGGTTAACAAAGTTTCCAAATATTTACATTCATTTACCTGTTTTAATATTGTTCCACTTGTCTTTATTGTGCACTGAGGTGAAGTCCTTTTCTTTGTTGCTACCATTACTACTGTTTTTTTTTTATTACTATTAAGGCTAAGTCTTTTATCTGTGCTTTCCTTTAATATAATGTCTAACATTTCTTGTAATTCATTTTCAATCTAAGCGATTAAGTTCAAAATATAAACAATAATAAACCAAAGAATACAATTTTATTTATCGAAATAAAAATTAAAAAAATTTCAGTAAGGACAATAATATTTGTTTTCGCATTTCAGCCTTATTTGTTTTTGAAAATTGACCTCGTATGTTTTGTTAAATTGCAGTCTTGGATCACATCCTTTGAACTAATCTTATGTAACACATCCGCTTTGATTCTCAACGGGGATAAGGCGTCCAGCCTGCCTTGTACGATTTCATGACCATTGGTGGAGATCTACAGTCACTGAGCTATCGTTTTTATTGTATATATATATATATATATATATATATATATATATATATATATATCTTGTGTGTTACCGGGGCCTCATTATAAGGGAAGTAAAGAATAGTGTCACTGTGACCTTCCAGGCATGTCGTAAGAGGCGACTAAGGAGGTTGATCGATGTCATTGCAAAAAGTATTGTTATGGAAACAGATTTTAGAAGCAATGATCTCTGCAATATGTGCCACTTTGGCACGCAAGGTTTCTGTTTTTGAGATTGTGGTTCTGCCCTATGTGCCATCTTCGGCTCGAAAGGAGAATATATATATATATATATATATATATATATATATATATATATATATATATATATGGTAGATGACGTCATGGGACGCACCAAAATGGCAGCTTATTTATATTCGAGCCATGGACTAAGCAATGTTTACTTTGAACACCACGATATCTGTTATTGCAGCGAGTTGGCAGATTTTGGAAAATGTATTCAAGAGTTTGAACATAAATGTTTGTTCACAGTTCGTTAACCTTCGCTGTAGATAAAGTCTTTAATTTGATGGCTTCGTGTGACCTTGGTAGCTAAGGACCTAACTTGTGCAAACGGATGGCATTGGCAAGGATAATTTTGAATCTATGAAGTGGGCTCATTTTGTGTTTAACTCAAAAGCATATGTGCTTTTTAACCAAAGACCTTTTTTTGGGGAGGGGGGGGGGAACTCAAGGAAGATATCCCAGATGGAAGAATAAATTGTACTATTAGTCCCATAAATGATTCGCTTCCAGAGGTTTATGATGTAAACAAAGCAGTTTTGTCATTGCAAGTGAATAATGTCCACACCTATAATTGGTCAGGATTGTGTAGCAGCAGCAGCTTTATAGCGAACACAGAAAACATCATAGAATTGTGCTGTTCTGAAACAGCTATGCCATGCTACCCTAGAATTGCCTTTAATGGGATTACTGTGACCACAAACCACTCTCCATGTGTGTGCCACATATCTACACCCCAGAAAGAAATACTGAATATAACAACATCATGTGCCGTCTGTGATATTAATGACCACAAACCAGGAGCCTCCTGTATGATTGATACAACTGTTGCACCAAGCACTTCATCAGCAGAGCCAGATCTATGGAATGTTAATCTGACATTGTTCTTGAATGATGTCCAAGTTAATGAGACATCAGAATCATGTGGCAGCAGCTACAAGAAGGGAGCGGAGAACATCAAGTTCTGCTGCTATAAAGGAGACTTGCCTTGCTATCCCAGAATTGCCTTAAATGGAATCACTGTAGTTGAAAACTTCTCCTCTTGTGTAAACTACACATTCACATCCAAGAGCGAATCAGTGAAGGTCACAAAATCATATTCTCTCTGTGGTTTTACTAACTACAGGTCAGGTGGCTTCTGTTGGATTGGAAATGATAACTTACCACCACTGTGTGTCTATATGTTTGGAATTGGAGTCATCAACGATGGCCCAACATCATCAAGTGCTATGACGATCATCTTTTTCGGGAGGACGCGAACTTCCATGGTGTATGGTGGATAGGCGGCAGGAACCATTGAAGGCTATGTCTGAAAAGTGTTCCTTCTTGCAGTTTCCTCATATTCCAAGTCCGGCTTGTTGCAGGAGCTACTGAGTTAAGTGTTCTGTGCACACCGTGAGCTGTGTGTCTCATCCGTTTTGATCCTACTTCGATATCCCGCTTGTTTACGATGAATGATGATATCGTATGACAGGGAACAGTTGGCTGTGTTCACTTTCTGCGTGGTTTCGCCTTATGTCTTTTGGCGTGTGCTGAGACTGCTACGATGGGGACTACAGTTACCTTTTTTTGTTTGGGAGATGAGTTAGTAATTCGGATGATTCCACTGGCACAGGCGGTTGAGCAATTATGGATTTTAATTCGTTTGCAGTGATACCAGGGCCTTCCATAACAATAACAATAACAATAACAATATAAATATATATATATATATATATATATATATATATATATATAGTTGTATTCATTTAATGTCGGGGTCCCTTTGTGGAACCCCCTTCCCTTGATTGATGCTCTACTGATAAATAATGCCCTCAATGGTTAATTCACCCCTGATCAAATGCCATATCTGGTGGCGTAGGTGATCATGTCGCGTCACAACTTTCTGTTAGCTCTGACGTTGTGATCTCAATTGTGTCGACACATGGCCACCAGACAAAGTGTTTACGACAAGGTTCTTCGTTGACTTCCGTAGGTTTATTTAACCCTGACCCCACTAGCCTGTTGGCAAACCCTAAATATCGGCAAGGCAGCTGATGCTTGCTGTTGTTGCCGCTCGCCTCATTATTCTTTTTTAGTGTTTCTCTAAATCGGCCTTTTTTTCTTGTACCCTCATATTCACATTTGCTTGCTTACTTGCTTGCTTACTTGCTTGCTTGCGTGCTTGCTTGCTTGCGTGCTTGCTTGCGTGCTTGCTTGCTTGCGTGCTTGCTTGCTTGCGTGCTTGCTTGCTTGCGTGCTTGCTTGCGTGCTTGCTTGCTTGATTGCTTGCTTGCGTGCTTGCTTGCGTGCTTGCTTGCTTGATTGCTTGCTTGCGTGCTTGATTGCTTGCTTGATTGCTTGCTTGCTTGCGTGCTTGCTTGCGTGCTTGATTGCTTGCTTGATTGCTTGCTTGCTTGCGTGCTTGATTGCTTGCTTGATTGCTTGCTTGCTTGCTTGCGTGCTTGCTTGCTTGCGTGCTTGCTTGCTTGATTGCTTGCTTGCGTGCTTGCTTGCGTGCTTGCTTGCTTGATTGCTTGCTTGCGTGCTTGATTGCTTGCTTGCGTGCTTGCTTGCTTGCTTGATTGCTTGCTTGCTTGCTTGCGTGCTTGCTTGCGTGCTTGCTTGCTTGCGTGCTTGCTTACTTCCTTGCTTGCTTGCGTGCTTGCTTGCTTGCGTGCTTGCTTGCGTGCTTGCTTGCGTGCTTGCTTGCTTGCGTGCTTGCTTGCTTGCGTGCTTGCGTGCTTGCTTGCTTGCTTGCGTGCTTGCTTGCTTGCGTGCTTGCTTGCGTGCTTGCTTGCTTGCTTGCTTGCTTGCGTGCTTGCTTGCTTGCGTGCTTGCTTGCGTGCTTGCTTGCTTGCGTGCTTGCTTGCGTGCTTGCTTGCTTGCGTGCTCGCTTGCGTGCTTGCTTGCTTGCGTGCTTGCTTGCGTGCTTGCTTGCTTGCTTGCTTGCTTGCGTGCTTGCTTGCGTGCTTGCTTGCTTGATTGCTTGCTTGCGTGCTTGATTGCTTGCTTGATTGCTTGCTTGATTGCTTGCTTGATTGCTTGCTTGCTTGCGTGCTTGATTGCTTGCTTGATTGCTTGCTTGCTTGCGTGCTTGATTGCTTGCTTGATTGCTTGCGTGCTTGCTTGCGTGCTTGCTTGCGTGCGTGCTTGCTTCCTTGCTTGCTTGCTTGCGTGCTTGCTTGCGTGCTTGCTTGCTTGCGTGCTTGATTGCTTGCTTGATTGCTTGCTTGCGTGCTTGATTGCTTGCTTGCGTGCTTGATTGCTTGCTTGATTGCTTGGTGCGTGCTTGCTTGCTTGCCGCGTGCTTGCTTGCCGCGTGCTTGCTTGCTTGCGTTCGCCCGATGACTAGCGGAGTGTACCACTTCATCATCCGCCCTTAAAAGGACGTTAAGTTGGCGTGTCTGTGTTGTGTTGTGGTTTACAGTATAACTATGATATTTGCGCCTTTCGACCCAACACATCCGACTTCAGCATGACATTTTTGAGTACCGGGTTGTCTTCCGTCTTCGATCGCTACTCGCTTGACCAGACTAGACAGGTTAGTCATCTACTAGAGGCACCACGGAGAGACGGAGCAGAGTCTGGATGGTTCTGGTTCACCGATCCTGGCGCAAGGCATCAGCTGTGGGTCGCTGACAACTTCCAGCACTGTTGCTGTGAGGCGCGCCTTCGCCTCATTATATTCACATTTGAAGTATTACTTTTGATATTCTATTGTCGTCTCTTCTCATAACTAAGTGTACGTAAGTTTATATTGTTGCTTCACTAAATGTGTCTAACCATCAATGACTCTGAACATAAACCCTGCTGCCTGGGAAGGCATGACTGCAGACCACAATCTTTGGAAACACACTCTAAAGCTGCAACTCAAGCAAGAAGCAGACAAATTCAAAAAGAAAGAGAATACACGGCGGAAGAAAATAAAAATATAACTTTTCCTAGGTGCGCTGCCAAATCTAGAGTCAACTATGACTGACGGAGACTACTACTACTATTGCTACCACTACTACTACTCCTACAACAACAACTACTACTACTACTGCTGCTACTATTACTACTGTTTCTGCTTCTGCTAATGCTACTGCTAATGCTCCCACTACTACTACTACTACTGCTACTACCACTGCTACTGCTACTGCTACTACTACTACTACTACTACTGCTGCTAATGCTAGTGCTACTACTACTACTGCTACTACTACTACTACTACTACTATTGCTGCTGCTACTGCTACTACTACTGCTGCTGATAATGCTGCTGATGCTGTTGCTAATGCTACTGCTACTACTACTGCTACTTCTAATGCTACTGCTACTACTACTGCTATTACTACTACTACTACTGCTGCTACTAATTCTAGTGCTACTACTACTACTGCTGCTGATGCTGTTGCTAATGCTACTGCTACTGCTAAAACTACTACTACTGCTGCTGCTAATGCTAGTGCTACTACTACTGCTGCTTCTGCTGCTAATGTTGATGCTGATGCTGTTGCTAATGCTACTGCTACTAGTACTGCTACTGCTACTGCTGCTACTACTGCTGCTGCTAATGCTACTACTGCTGCTACTACTGGTACTGCTACTACTACTGCTGCTACTACTGCTACTACTACTACTGCTAATGCTGCTGCTGATGCTGTTGCTAATGCTACTGCTACTACTACTACTGCTACTATTACTACTACTACTACTACTACTACTACTACTACTACTGCTACTACTGCTACTACTACTACTACTGCTACTACTACTACCACTACTGCTACTGCTACTGCTACTATTACTACTACTACTGCTACTACTACTATTACTACTAATACTGCTACTGCTACTACTACTGCTACTACTACTGCTACTAATACTACTACTATTGCTACTGCTACTTCTGCTACTACTACTGCTACTACTACTACTACTACTATTACTACTGCTACTGCTACTACTGCTACTACTGCTACTGCTACTTCTACTACTACTACTACTACTGCTACTGCTACTATTACTACTGCTACTGCTACTACTGCTACTACTACTGCTACTGCTACTTCTACTACTACTACTACTACTGCTACTGCTACTATTACTACTGCTAATGCTACTACTGCTACTACTGCTACTGCTACTGATGCTGCTACTACTACTACTACTACTACTACTGCTATTGCTACTACTATTACTTCTACTAATACTACTACTATTGCTTCTACTACTGCTACGACTACTGCTACTGCTACTTCTACTACTACTACTACTGCTATTACTGCTACTACTACTACTGCTACTGCTACTACTACTACTGATACTGCTACTGCTACTATTACTACTATTACTGCTACTACTATTACTACTACTACTGCTACTGCTACTACTACCGCTACTAATACTACTACTACTACTGCTACTACTACTACTGCTACTGCAACTGCTACTACTACTACTACTGCTATTACTACTGCTATTGCTACTGCTACTACCACTGCTACTACTACTGCTACTGCTACTGCGACTACTGCTGCTACTAGTACTGCTACTGCTACTAATACTTTTACTACTGCTACTGCTACTACTGTTACTGCTACTGCTACTACTGTTACTGCTACTGCTACTGCTACTGCTATTACTACTGTTACTGCTACTGCTACTACTACTACTTCTACTATTACTGCTACTGCTACTACTACTGCTACTGCTACCGCTACTGCTACTGCTACTACTACTGCTACTGCTACCGCTACTGCTACTGCTGCTGCCCACTACTACTACTAGTAATCATCATGGAATAACGCAGCGTGTAAATATGAATATAAATATAAACTCAGCTGAGTGGCAGTGTTCCCTGACGTTTGTCTTTTCGTGGCAAGGCGCTGTGCCACTGAGTACGGGTTCGATCCTGCTTTGGTCCATATTTTTTGTTGTTGTTGATTATTTGTCAATTTTTCCGAGTGCTGTAAACATACCTCTTCCTCTGAATTGATTCATTACATATATTTCTAGCCTGTACCACTCTTTGTCTTGGTTGTGTAGCCATTTCTTCGCTGCATGATTCACTCCTTCATCATCTTCAAGTCGACTAATGAGATGGAAATCAGATGGTGCCAAATCAATCTGGTGATTACCTAACGTGTTGCCAGACTTGTGTGAAGGCGCGCATTGTCGTGCCAGACTTGTGTGAAGGCGCGCATTGTCGTGCCAGACTTGTGTGAAGGCGCGCATTGTCGTGTCAGACTTGTGTGAAGACGCGCATTGTCGTGAAGTAGAAGCAGGTCCACTGGATTCTTGTGAGGCCGAACTCTGCGAAAACGCTGAGTGTTTTCAGTGTCTTAATGGAAGCTTGCGAAGTGATTGCCTCTCCATCTGGCATGACGTCCACAAGAATCTCACCTTCAATGTCTTAATGGAAGCTTGCGAAGTGATTGCCTCTCCATCTGACATAACATCCACAAGAATCTCACCTTCAATGTCTTAATGGAAGCTTGCGAAGTGATTGCCTCTCCATCTGACATAACATCTACAAGAATCTCACCTTCAATGTCTTAATGGAAGCTTGCGAAGTGATTGCCTCTCCATCTCGCATGACGTCCACAAGAATCTCACCTTTTCAATGTCTTAATGGAAGCTTGCGAAGTGATTGCCTCTCCATCTGGCATAACATCCACAAGAATCTCACCCTCAATGTCCGAAAAGACAGTGAACATGAATTTTCCAGCTGATGGAGATGTCTTGAATTTCTTTGTAGAATAATTCCCTCAGCGCATTTCAATATCTCTGTACTGGTGGCTGTGGCTGACCATCAACAGCGCGGCCGATCACGAAGCTCCGTTTCTCATCTTTCAGATTCTTGTATTCTCTTAAACCAGCGATTTACTGTACTCCTGTCGACTGCAAAACTCCCATACACATCACATAGGTGCTTGTGAATGTTCACAACAGTTTTCTTCTCTAAAACGAGATGTTCTATCACAATTCGCTGCATATATTGCAAGTTGCTAACATGCTCCATTTCAACAGTTTATTGCAGTGGTATTATTTTGCAGATTTCAGAGCAATTTGGTGCACAAAATCGACACAAACCATGTTTAAAGTGTGCAAAATTGAATCATGCTTCTATGTTTATTATTAGCTGAGAAAACCGACGTGGTGCATTACCTTTTGAACATCCCTCGTATTTTACATGTTAATGAAAAGATGTTTGGATGTCAGTGAGCAAATTCATATTTTAATTATTTCATATCTTACATGCTGTTCTATCCACTGTAATTTTTTGGAAGTATTTTGTGTAATAAAAGTTGTATTTTTCTATACTTTTTCTGCGATCATGGCTCATTCAGAGTAGGATTCCGGACTTTCTTATGAAAGCAGCTGTCTGTTTAAGTGATTCGGTTGCCCCGTATAGTTTCTCTTCCAGGGAGGTGGGTGTGGACCACATTGCTCTTCTCAGGTCTATGTACTGGGGGCAATCCTGTAGAACATGTTTTGTTGTCATGTTATCCAGGGTACAGTGGCACTGGCTGGTAGTTCCTATTTTGAGTTTGTTGAACATGTGGTTTCTCATTCTGTTGTGGCCAGTGCGTAGGCGAAGTATGATGACTTGTTCCCTCCTTGATAGTTGGTAGTATCTGTCCCTCTCGTTATACTTTGGGTGTTCTCGTTTCCATTTTTCATGATATAGGACTTTGATGATGGATTTGGCTTCATCGTAGCTGACCAGATGGTTCTCTTGTGGTAGTCTCCCTCACTCTTTAGCTAATTTGTCTGCGCGTTCGTTTCCGTGTATATTACAGTGTGATGGTATCCACTGGATGACCACTCTATGGAAGTTATTGCACAGTTGGTCTAGGGTTGTTCTCAAGTCATCTAGCTCACTGCTCCTGTGGGTTTTTAGAGCTGTTAGGACTGACAGTGCATCAGTCAGTATCATCAATTTCTTGTGCATGTTATTTTTGTGTTGGATAGGCAGTTTTGCAGCATCTTTAAGGGCTTTAGTTTCTTCTTTATATTTGTTTGAGAATTTCCCAGTAGCTATTGACTTGGTGATCTCATTCTGGTTTTTCGGCCTCAGAAACACACCTCCTCCTCCACTTCTGGTGGCATTTGTAGCGGAGCCATCTGTGTATATGTGGGACCAAGAATCCTGTGGGTAGTTATCGCTTATGTGTTTTTCTGCCATGTGTTTTCTCTCTGTGTGCCTTTTTCATGATTCCTATTATATCTTCCTTAAGTTCTGGTATTTTGTGTTTCCCATGAGGAGTCATATCAGATGGCCATAAGGGTTTCAGCATTGTTTGGGACAGTACTGGGTCACTACTTGCCAGTTCTTTGGAGATTGCAGCGAAGTTGCTCATCTTTAGTCTTCCTTTTCCTAAACCAGTTATTCTTTGGTGCATGGTGTGGCTAGGGAGCCTTTTATATTTCTCCGCTTGTTGCATTACTTTAGTTTTCCGTCTGTCTTCTAAGGGTTGTAAACCTGTTACTGTTTCTAGAGTGGTACGATAGGTGTAGATTTCATAGCACCATTGTTGATACAGTATTCTGATACAACAGTGATGTTGTATTTTTCTATACAACAAGGCACATAAAAACACACGCACAAAATTGCTGCAAGGTGGAAAAAAAGAACGTTTTGTCTAAAAATGTTTAATTAAATCAGCGCAGGACACGTGGTTTGTGAACTAAGTCTGAAGACCATCATTAATCAATCAATTCTCGTGCACGCGGAGCGTCCAGTGGGTTCATTACTGTTGTTTATCCAGAGTCAGCTTCTTAAGCCCGCCCCAAGTGTGGCCGTTGTCGCTTTAATTCCGGAATTATTTCCCCTGCTCTGAGCATAATTACCGAACTTGAAATATTGATCTCAATAGAGTCACGAAGTTCAAACGTGTGTTTCTGAGGCAAGACGCCTAACAGCTGCACAGCTGGGAGTTGTCAGCGACCCACTGATGAAGGCTTGCGCCAGGATCGGTGAACCAGAACCATCCAGACCATACTCCACCTCTTCCTGGTGCCTTTAAAAAAAAACAGACTAACTTGTCTAGTCTGGCCATGCTCGTAGGAATCGAACTGGGAAGACAACCCGGTACTCAAAAACAACATGTTGAAGTCGGATGTGTTGGGCCGAAAGGCGCAAATATCACAGTTCTACTGCAAACTACAACAGAACGTATACATGCCACCTAACGTCCTTTTAAGGGCGGATGATAAAAAAGGTGAATTCCGTTAGTTACCAGACGAACACATGCAAGCAAGAAAGCGTGTTTTTAATTAAAGCTGAAGAAATATATGTACTTAGGCCAGGTCAAAGAGATAATTGTCCACAGTAAAATATATTGCTAATCATCATGTGCAGTACAGGCTGGCGTTGGCGATCATAGTAAAAGTAAAGTGCCCCAGTCACGCCAGGTGGCGTATAGGGAATATGGCGTTAGTGACCATACATTTTACAGACCTTCGGCAAATGATTCTTTTGGGTAATGTGGTCAGTATTACGCCCGTGCCGCTACCGTGTGAGATCAATTTCTCTAATGGTCTCTATTTCTTCAACGTCTCCTTCTCCACCTCCTCCTCATTCTTTTTCTTCTTCGTTTCCTTATTTTCTTCTTCATCATCTCCTCCACCTCCACCTGCTCCTCAATCTTCTTCTTCTTCGTTTTCTTCTTATTATTATTCTTCACATCCACTTCCTTCTTCATCTCCTTCTCATCTTTCTATTTCTTCTTCGTTTTCTAATGTTCTTCTTCTTCTTCTTATTATTATTATTATCATTAGTATTCTTCTCCTCCCTTCCTCCCCCTCTTCCTACTTCTTTTTCTCATTATGTCCTTCTTCTTCTTCATGTTCTTGTTTTCTGTTTCTTCCCTCGATTCGATATTCAGATTGCTTATGGTGAATGATGATATCGTATGACGGGGAACAGATGTCTGTGTTCCCTTTCTGTGCGGTTTCGCCTTATGTCTTTTGGCGTGTGCTGAGACTTCTCTAATGGGGACTGCAGCTACCTCTCTTTGTTTGGGAGATGAAATATTAATTCGGATGATTCCACTGGCACGGGCGGTTGAGCTATTATGGATTTTAATTCGTTTGCAGTGATACCGGGGCCTTCCATAACCATAACTATATTCATAACCATAACCATAACCATAACAGAAGAGCAAAAGACCGTAAACTATATTTTTCGTTTGACGTTGAAATGCAAAATAGTAAGGCAAGAAGTAGATAGTAAAGTAAACAAGGCACATTTATACCCTGTCTCTTTAAATTGTTCTTTTTTCTTGCGTATTTCATTTTCCTGACCTATGGAAGCGAATCATGGACAGTAGACAAACAAATGAAAAGACGATTAGAGGCCACAGAGATGGGATTTCTCAGGAGAATGTTGAAAGTTCCCTGGACAGCTAAAGAGACCAATGCGGAAGTTCTCAAAGAGGCCAACACAAAAAGGGAGCTCTTAAAAAAACATCAGAAAGAAGCAATCAACATTTTTCGGGCACATCATGAGAAGAGAAAAGTTGGAATACTTAGTTACAACTGGCAAAATAAAAGGAAAGAGAGATCGCGGACGACAAAGAGAGAAAATACTGGATAGCTTTATTGTCATGGCATGGAAAACAGTCAACAACAGAACTGATACGATGCACTGTGGATAGAAGATTGTGGAGGGACATGATCACCTACGCCAACCGGTATGGCACATGATGATGATGATTTCATTTTCTAACATTGACTACATTTTGTTTTCTACTTGAGTACTTCGATTACAACCAAAATGATCATTGATAAATATTGTAGTTTGATATCTGTGTCGATGGTCTAACTTCCTTCCTTGTTATCTCAACACTTTATACGCTCAACTCAATCAAGGGGAACATAACTCGATGAGTTTTGAGACACACACGGACACACACGCACACAGACACACACAGACATTCACACATACACTACAGACACACACAGACATACACGACACACACATACACTACAGACACACACAGACACACGCACATACACTACAGACATACACGACACACACACATACGCACACACACACAGACACACACAGACATACACAGACACACACACAGACACACACAGACACACACAGACACACATACACACACATAAACACAGACACACACGTACACGTACACACACATACACAGAGACAGAGAGAGAGAGAGATAGAGATAGAGATAGAGATAGAGAGAGAGAGAGAGAGAGAGATAGAGAGAGAGAAAACATATAAACACTAGCGAAGTCCTACTTTAACAAGTCACCGATAACCCACAATTTAAATTTACTCGGAAACTGAACGAAATAAGAGATGAAAAAATGCAACCAAGTCTTGCAAAAAGGGAACGGAACAAGAGTTAGCAAGTGCAGCCCTGCCCTGCTGATTCCTAGATATCAGCACTTGAACAAGCCGACAAGAGAACCCACAAATTGAGTTTGACCGGTCAAATTGGGTTTTATTAGAAACCGAATTTGTACTGTCTACCATGAAGCCACCAGTGACGTAGGGATCACAATTGGGTTGTCTAGGTTACGTCTGGCAACATGCCGAGTAAACATTTTCATTTACCTAGTACATCTCATGACGGCCTCGGGGGGCCTCGGTAGCCGAGTTGGGAAAACCACTCGACTGGACTACCGACGTTCGGACAACCCGTGTTCGATTCCCGCTGGGAGCTGTGTGAATTGTACTCGTGGTTGGAAAAAAATACCCCCACGGTCGACCCAGCCGTTGGCAGAAATGGGTACCAGGGTATTACCCTGGGAAGGTGAGGAATGTTGCTTCGCATCTGAGTTTCGATGCTTGAGGCGACACTATACAGAAATCTCCGAACATTTCTGGATAGGCGGCCGAGCACATATGGGTGTAAACTCGCGTGCTAAGACGCCGGTTCAAGTCTCGTACTACCTTTACCTTTTTATCTCATGACGCTGGACTCAAGAACAATAAGAAAGATAACGACAACCGAAGTGAAATGTGTCAGAAGAATGACAGGAAACGGCTCAAGGAACAGAGTAAGAAACACAGACCTGAGGAAGAAACTCGAAATTTAATCAGCCATCGAATACATAAAGAAACAACAGATAAATTGGTTCGGCCACATCATCATCATGTGCCATACGGGTTGGTGTAGGCGATCATGTCCTTCCACAATCTTCTATCTACAGTGCATCGTGTCAGTTCTGTTGTTGACTGTTTTCCATGCCATGCCACCAAGCTATCCAGTATTTTCTCTCTTTGTCGTCCGCGATCTCTCTTTCCTTTTATTTTGCCAGTTGTAACCAAGTATTCCAACTATTTGTACTCGGCCACATAACAAGACAAAAAGAACTAACAATGACTACAAGAGCCATAAACAAACGCTACGAAAACGCCAGATTGAGAGGAAGACCGAAAAAGAGATGGATAAAGGGAATACTAGAGTCACTAGAAGGGATAACAACAGAAGAGGCCAACAGAAGAGCAAAGAATCGCAGATTGTATCTCCCCTCGACGCCAACGGCAATGGAGGAAGGATTGAAGAAAACAGAAGAAGAAGAATCTCATGAAGCCTTTGTACTATCAGACACCAAGAGAAGCTCTCTTTGTAGAGAAGTTAGGATTGTTTTCTTCTTTTGAGGCGTGTCCGTGACGTTTTGCTGATGAGAAACTTGCAGTCTAGTGATGATACTTTTCTAAAGGAGACAACGTTGAACACTAGCAACTGCTGCATCGGAAAAGGTTAAATGAAACGAAGACTGTGGCAACATTCCCGAGCCACTAAACACGGATGCATTGGGTCGCTAGATGCAAAACATATATTATAATTATATACACATATGTATATTGGCAGTGGTCAGCATATATAAGCATATATATATATATATATATATATATATATATGCTTATATTTGCTTATATATATGTATACATATATGCATGTCAATATACATATATATATACTTTCAAAATGTATTGAGAACTTAGTGGGCGTATAAGAAGACTTATCAACTAACACAGAACTAGAGTCGTCAGTCGCTGGACACTGCGAGACTTGCTGAGGAGGGGATCTGAGAACCAATGGACATGTTCGGAGTGCAATAATGATGGCCCGCAAATAACTCAATAACTCCAGAAATGGAAAAGCGCCATACAGCAAGCATTGAAGTCTTTGAAAAAGGTTTCACCCTTCCAGAGCTAAAAGCTGCCCTTGATAAGTGTAAAAAGGGGAAATCTGCTGGCCCCGAAAGACTTACTAACGGACGTATTACCAACCTCTCAATCAAAGAACTTGATGTCATCTTAGAGTTTATCAACATAACGTGGAGAGAGGGTAAGCTGCCGGCTCAGTGGAAGAAAGCAAATGTAACACCCTTACTAAAGAAAGGGAAAGATCCCAATGACCTCAGCAGTTACAGACCAATTTCCCTGACCTCTAATCTGGGGAAAATAGCAGAACGAATGGTCAACGAAAGGCTGTACTTGTGGCTTGAGAACACGAAGACACTCAACAAATACCAAGCAGGCTTCAGAAAGAACAAGCGTACCATGGACCAGCTGATAAGACTCACTCAAGAGATAGGTGACTCATTCCAGGAGCAAAAACACGTAATAGCCACATTCATTGACCTGAAACAAGCGTATGACAGAGTCTGGAGAAAAGGTCTTCTATTTAAACTGCAAAAAATGGGAATATCAGGACGAATGTACAAGTGGATAAAGGGCTTCTTTTGTAATCGAACAATACAAACAACATACACGGGAACAACTTCCACACAAAGAACCCTGGAGGCAGGCCTACCTCAAGGTTCAGCCTTAAGTTGCACATTGTTCCTTATGTTTATAAATGACATGCCAGAATATATCACATGTCGTAAGGCACTTTTTGTGGACGACCTCGCCATCTGGGTAAGAGGCAAGAATATTCAAGCCCTTACCCATAACATAAATACGAACTTCACTACCATTGCTGCTTACTGCCAGTTCTGGAAGTTAGAGCCTAGCACTGAGAAGACAGTCTACAGTATATTTACCCTAAGCAACAAAGTCAAAGGGGAAGAAATAGATGTCCGGATGAACGGAGAGAAACTAAACTACGACAAATATCCGAGATACCTGGGAGTTGACTTAGACCAAAGGCTATCTATGAAACAACACATAAACAAGCTGATAGAGAAAACCACAACTAGACTCTGGATCATCAAACACCTCGCCACTTGTGAATGGGGGGCAGACCAACAAACACTGCGTCAACTCTATACTGGTTACGTGCGATCAGTAATAGACTATTCACTACCTCTGCAATCTATTGCTAGCAAGCCTCTACTCCAAAGCTTAGATAAAATTCAAAATCAAGCCCTGAGATTTATTAGCGGTGCTATGAAATCAACTCCAAATAATGCTTGCGAGATACTCAATAACATCGAACCTCTTGGCATTCGAAGAGAACGTGCTGTAGTGGAAACCTACGAGAGATATTTGAGGACGGAACCAACAGGGGAAAATCGCATTATGGTAGAAAAGTGGTGGTAGAAAACCCGAATCAAGAAATCATCCTTTTTAGGCCACGCAACTAATTACAGCTCCACACATCACCTTCCAGTAGACAGACTTCAAGATATGCCCATCCGCCCTGAAGCACTTTGCCATCAAATAGTTGTCTCCGATGTCAGGACTGAGCTCTCCGACCCCTTAGCAAATAGAAATACTCTACCTCCGATACTCAAAGCCATATCACTGGAAACCATTGACCAGTATCCACGCAATGCCGTCCACGTTTATACTGCTGGATCTGCATTCAAGGCAACCCTAAATGCTGGTTACGGTGCTGTTGTCAAGTATCCCTACTCTCACCCAGACGACTACCCCGAAATTGACGGTCCATGTTGAGAATACAGCTCCAATTACTCTGCACAAATTATAACTATAGAGAGAGCACTCAGAAGGATTATTTGTAGACTTCGAATGTGACACCATCGCACCGGATGATATTTATATTTTCTCGGATTCAAAATCAGCACTCGAAGCAATTGAAAGCGGACTAACATCCGAGGTTTCCAATATAAGATCTTTATCCAACCAACTCTCCACTACATATGGCGTGGCTGTAACCCTACAATAGATCCCTGGTCACATCGGCATTGCAGGAAATGAGAGAGTGAATAGGTTGGCTAAACTGGGAGCATCTCTACCACAGCTTCCTGTTCAAGTTAGCCTCAAAAATTGCAAGCAAATTCTGAGAAACAACTACCACGAGGAATGGTTAAATATGTGGGCTTCAGCTAAGACTGGACGCCTACTCTACATATATCAAACAAAACCAGGACCCCCTCGATCCTGTGGGGGAGCTCAGACGAAGGGATCAAAGCCTGATATTCCAGCTGAGAACAGGTCATGCTCCTTCCTACCAATCAACACCTGAGCAGAATAAAAACACAACATGATCCAACCTGCAGACACTGCCGTCAACAATCTGAGACAGTAGATCACCTGCTACTACACTGTCCCCATTTACAAAACCGACGGAGCATGTTACTTCCACTACTTCCATCCATCAATAGCACACTGTACTCTGCAACTGTACAACTGAGAAGGACCTGCGCCTTCATGCGAGAGGCATTAAGCTGTAAAGAGCTCATAGCTCACGGCTAACAAGGGGATGTTGTTGTTGCGTTCGCCAGCTTTCATCTCTGACGAAGTCCCTAGAGACTAGGAACTGAATTTTGCGTGTTAATCCATTTTTCCCTGGCAGCCGTGTGCACAGGTGTCCCTCGCCGCACAGGCAGATAACTCCGACTTTGGAGATACTCATGTGTTTTTTTCCGTCGATGAGTAACTGACGTTTCAAGCCGGGCCTCGCTGCTGAGACCAGGGGTGGTTGTCGCAGAGAGAAATCATAAATAAAAATCCCAACCGGCGTAGCCGAGATTTGAACCCACAGCCTCTCTGTCCCGAGGCCGGCGTCTTGCCTCGAGACAAACCAGTCCCCCGTGGTCTTGGAATATGAGGAAACTGCAACAAGGAACACTTTTCATGCATAGCCTGCAATGGTTCCTGCCGCCTATCCACCATATACTAGAAGTTCACGTCCTCCCGAAAGTGATGATCGTCATATTTCTTTACAAATGTTTAGCGCTTGATGATGTTAGGCCATCGTTGTTGACTCCAATTTCGAACATATAAACACACAGATAGTCGTCAGATTATCCCCGTCGTACATAAAAAAAACAGACCGTTAGATTAGCGTAAAGCCGGTCTAGGATTTACGCTGAGCCATTACGATTACGTAGCACATATAACCATGGAGCAAGCACAGCAATGACGCGATTCTTGATTACCCTAGTGAATGTAGCCTACGACGAACAGAACACGGTGCAAATTCCCTAAAGAGATAAAACTGCTGCTGACGAAGCATTTCACATTAACAAGTAACATGGAAATAACTTGGTTCAAGCAAATCCAACAACGGTCATGAACAGCACCAATGTGACGTAAAGCGCAGAACAAGCCTAGACGATGGAAGGTCGCATTCACAACACTTGATTTGTTGAAAATGGAATATCGCCGGCGTGCGACATTGTTTTATCAGCGCAGATGTAATAAGTCGATCATTATCTTGACTTTAACGCATAGGAGTGCAATGGAGAACCGAAATTAATCAGACACTAAATGCCCTTTCTGCAGCGATCCAGAGAACGTGGACTAGATCCGCCATCTTAGAGACGGAAGTCTATCAACAAGGGGATTAAGTTAAGTCAAATGAGTCTATAGTTGACCGCCTCCATTAATTGTTCTTGAGGCTATAGTTGACCGCCTCCATTAATTGTTCTTGAGGCTATAGTTGACCGGCTCCATTAATTGTTCTTGAGTCTATAGTTGACCGGTTCCATTAATTGTTCGTGAGTCTATAGTTGACTGTCTCCACTAATTGTCCTTGAATTTATAGTTGACCGTCTACATTAATTTTTCTTAAGTCTATAGTTGACCGTCTCCATTAATTGTTCTTAAGTCTATAGTTGACCGTCTCCATTAATTGTTATTGAGTTTATAGTTAGTTGACCGTCTCCATTAATTGTTCTTGAGTCTATAGTTGACCGTCTCCATTAATTGTTCTTGAGTCTATAGTTGACAGTCTCCATTAATTGTTCTTGAGTCTATAGTTGACCGGTTCCATTAATTGTTCTTGAGTCTATAGTTGACCGGTTCCATTAATTGTTCTTGACTCTATAGTTGACCGGTTCCATTAATTGTTCTTGAGTCTATAGTTGACCGGTTCCATTAATTGTTCTTGAGTCTATAGTTGACCGGTTCCATTAATTGTTCTTGAGTCTATAGTTGACAGTCTCCATTAATTGTTCTTGAGTCTATAGTTGACCGGCTCCATTAATTGTTCTTGAGTCTATAGTTGACCGGTTCCATTAATTGTTCTTGAGTCTATAGTTGACAGTCTCCATTAATTGTTTTTGAGTCTATAGTTGACCGGTTCCATTAATTGTTCTTGAGTCTATAGTTGACCGGTTCCATTAATTGTTCTTGAGTCTATAGTTGACCGGTTCCATTAATTGTTCTTGAGTCTATAGTTGACCGGTTCCATTAATTGTTCTTGAGTCTATAGTTGACCGGTTCCATTAATTGTTCTTGAGTCTATAGTTGACCGGTTCCATTAATTGTTCTTGAGTCTATAGTTGACCGCCTCCATTAATTGTTCTTGAGTCTATAGTTGACCGGTTCCATTAATTGTTCTTGAGTCTATAGTTGACCGGTTCCATTAATTGTTCTTGAGTCTATAGTTGACCGGTTCCATTAATTGTTCTTGAGTCTATAGTTGACCGGTTCCATTAATTGTTCTTGAGTCTATAGTTGACCGGTTCCATTAATTGTTCTTGAGTCTATAGTTGACCGGTTCCATTAATTGTTCTTGAGTCTATAGTTGACCGTCTACACTAATTTGTTCATCATAGAATTTCTTCTGGTCTTCCTAGTTTTCCTTTACCACCCAGGGTCCACCTGCAGATGTGGCACGAGATTCTTCTTTCATCCATGTTGAGCACACGAACGATGTATTTCAAACGTTTTCTCCTTAAATAGGTTGATATGAGTCCTCTCCCTATATTGCGTGATATGAGTCCTCTCCCTATATTGCGTGATATGAGTTCTCTCCCTATATAGCGTGATACGAATTCTTTCCCTTTATATTTTTTTATGAGTCCTCTCGCTATATAGATTGATATGAGTTCTCTCCCTTTATAGTTTGATATGAGTTCTCACCCTATATAGCTGGACATAGCTTGATATGAGTTCTCACCCTATATAGCTGAATATAGCTTGATATGAGTTCTCACCCTATATAGCTGGATATAGCTTGATATGAGTTCTCTCCCTATATAGTTTGATATGAGTTATCTCCCTATATAGCTTGATATGAGTCTTATCTCTATATAGCTTGAAATGAGTTATCTCCCTATATAGCTTGATATGAGTCCTTTCTCTATATAGCTTGAAATGAGTTATCTCCCTAAATAGTTTGATATGAGTCTTCTCTCTGTATAGCTTGATATAAGATCTCACCCTATATAGCTTCATATTAGATATCTTCCTATATAGCTTGATATAAGATCTCACCCTTTATAGCCTGATATAAGATCTCACCATATATAGCTTGATATAAGATCTCACCCTATATAGCTTGATATAAGATCTCACCCTATATAGTTTAATATAAGATCTCACCCTATATAGCTTAATATAAGATCTCTCCCTATATCTATAAGATATCTCCCTCTTGATATGAATTCTCTCCCTATATTAGCTGTCCATAGTATTCTCAATATTCTTCTGTAAAACCACATTTTACAGTCTCCACTGTTGTTCTTGTATGTTGTCCTATTGTCCATGATTCACGTCCATATGTTAAGACTGGCTCTACATAATATTTAAGAACACTTTTTCATGTTTATATTGTCAAAAATGGATTTCACAGTATCTTCCTCACATTTTTAAATTCTGTTTTTGCCTGAGCCATTCTGTATCTAATGGGAAACAGTATTTGCTTAAATCAAGTTAAGAAAATAATAGATGACATGCAGACATGTGGAGATGTAGACTTGCAAGAATTATATAGAACTTTGAACACTTAAAGATTATTAATCGTGACGGGTGGAGAGGGTCAATTTCATATGGTAAAATCATTTAATTTGGAAGAAGGGAAGGGGGATGGCTAACAAGTGGGCGGGGGAGTGTGAACAGACAAAGACCATGGCAACACAAGAATTGCGGATCGTTACCCCAAAAATTTGGAGAAATACCTCTACTAGACGTGAAATCTTACTTATATCAGGGCAGTAATATAGATAAAGAAGGGGGAACAGAAAATGATACCAAAATAAGGATATCAAAAGCAAGAAGAGCTTTTGTTGCACTGGGAAACATATGGAAGTCCAAAGAAATTAGGTTAAATGCAAAAATAAAAATTGTCAATACCGATGTTAAGTCAGTCCTATTATATGACTGTGAAACATGGAGAACAACAAAGCTGACAATCATGAAGATACAGGCTTTCATTAATGGTTGCTTACATAGAATACAAGGTTGGAAATGGCAGGACAAAATCACTAACATAGAATTATGGAAATGTACCAGTCAAACACCAGTGGATAAAGAGATACAGCGAAGACGGTGGCGCTGGATAGGACACACACTGCAGAAGTCAACGGAGAGTATTACACAACAGGCTCGTTTTTTTTTAATCCCCTGGGGAAAATACAAAGAGGAAGACCAAGAAATTCTTGGAGAAGACAGAAGCAGAGATGAAGGTGATGGGGAAGACATGGAATGATCTTAAAAGAATGGCGAGAAACAGAACGACTTGGAAAGTGTTTGTTGAAGACCTATGCTCCACAGGGAGCTGAAAGGTAGAAGAAGACCTGTGGATCGTTACAATTACCCGAGGCCTTTTTTAAGTAATTTGAAAAACATCTATATGTGCACAGAAGTGAGGTTCTTTGGTGCTACATAGTGTAAACTCTGACATATGGAAGCAAATCATGGACAGTGGACAAACAAATAAAGAGACGGCTAAAGGTCACAGAGATGATGTTTTCTGGAAGAATGTTGAGCGTTCTCTTGACAGCCAAAAAGACCAACGAAAAAATTCTCATTGAGGCCAACATAAAAAAGGGGACTCCCCAAAATACATTAGGAAGAAATAATCGCCGTTTTTCGAGCACATCATGAGAAGATGAAAGATTGAATATAAAAAATAGCCACCGTCACACCAAGTGGCGTATAGGGAATATGGTGTTAGTGACCATCCATTTTACAGACCTTCAGCCACTGATTTTTGGCGTAATGTGGTCGGTATTACACCCGTGCCGGGTTAACTTTCCCAGAAAAAAATCTGGTACCCATTTAAGGCTGGGTAAACCCGAAATCCAAGCAAGAGACAGAGTGGAATGGCACTCCATGGTAGCCAACCTTCGATGCGGAGAGGGCACTCGATGATGATGATGAAACCCGAAATCCGTCGGTTGGGATAGAACCCTACCACTTGTCATTTGTAGTCCAGTTCACTAACTACTGAGCTATCGCGGCTTCTGAAATTTTAAATACCTAGATATATTGGGGACCTCGGTAGCCGAGTTGGGGAAACCACCCGACTGGGCTACCGACGTTCGGACAACCCGTGATTGATTCCCACTGGAAGCTGTGTGAGATGTACTCGTAGTTGAAAAAAAAAATACCCCCGCGGTCAACGCACCCGCTTGCAGAAATGGGTACCAGGGTAATAGGGGGTTCAGGCAAAGAAATGCAAAGGAATGCATAAAAATTCGAAGCTGCAGTAAAGCTGAATGCGAGGAAAAATTGAAGAAAAAAAAAGAAAAAATGGTATGTTAGAAGCTTTACGTGATTAGTAGACGACACAGATTCGAACGACGTTTCGGCCCAATAAGCCTTCAGCAGGAACAAAAAAAAAACACACACACACTGACGGATATGTAAGTAAAACTAATCCTACATAGCTAACCAGTAACGAAACATCCACAACAAAAATAATCGAAATATGTTAAAGAGGGAATATGGTGTTAGTGACCATCAATTACCTCACCTTCCCATAAATTACCAGGGTAATACTCTGGGAAGGTGAGGAATGCTGTCTCGCATCGTGAGTTTCAATGCTTGAAGTGACACTATCCAAAAGTCTCCGAACACTTCTGTATAGACGGCCGAACAAATATGGATGGAAACTCGCGTGCCAAGACGCCGATTCAAGTCTCGTACATTACCTTAACTTTCTTCTTCTTCTACCTTTCAGCTCCCTGTGGAGCATAGGTCTTCAACAAACAATTTCCAAGTCGTTCTCTTTGACTTGTCCATGTTTGTGACGTTTTTTACGGCTTATTATTTTTACAGTATGGGAAAGCCAGTCCCATGCCCAACCCTCCTTTCTCGTCTCTTACGAACATGCCTGGTAGGGTACAGCGCCAATATTCTTACCTCCCCTTTCGGGCCCCGGCAGCGCACGGGTGACCTTACCTTTACTTATTTATAACTGGCAAAATACGTCAACCGCCATGACACGTGATAATAATGAAGTTATTCAACCTTTACAGAAATCGTGCCACACCTGATCTCCTATATCTCGTCCAAGCTGATGCATAGTTCACGTTATGGACCGATGTGGGGCTTTTATCTTTCCTGGTTGACACCTTGTGTTATACATTCCCTTATCTATCCAGCACCTGGCTCTTCTTATCTTTGTTCCAACCTTTGGTTCTTTGGTTATGGAAGGCCTCGGCATCACTGTAATCGAATTAAAATACATAATTTCTCAACCGCCCGTACCAGTAGAATCATCCGAATTACTAACTCATCTCCCAAGCAAAGAAAGGTAGCTATAGTCCCCATCATAGCAGTCTCAGCACATGCCAAAAGACATAAGACGAAACCGCACAGAAGGTGAACACATCCAACTGTTCCCTGCCATACGATTCCATCATTCATCGTAAACAATTGGAATATCGAAACATGATCAAAACGGATGAGACACACAGCTCACGGTGTGCACAGAGCACCTAACTCAGTAGCTTCTGCAACAAGCCGGAATTGGAATATGAGGAAACTGCAACAAGGAACACTTTCATACATAGTCTTCAATGGTTCCTGCCGTCTATCCACCATATTGACCGGAAGTTCACGTCCTCCTGAAAATTATGATCGTCATATATTTTTTAATGTATAGCGCTTACATGGTTAGCGGGGTAGAGCTCTGCCCTCCCAAAGGAGGAGTAAGACGTCTCCTTTCCTCCGCTAGTCTTCGGGACACCCTTGGGCAAGGTGGAGCTCCCGATTAGCCCCCCTATCAGGGTTATGCGAAGTCATTGGAGCAGGTGGTGGATGGTGTTGTGGGAGCAGCCGACAAGTAGTGCCGATTATGGTCCTCACTCCGTGATGGCAGGCAGAGGATCTCATGTATAGAGACAATGGCTGCGATCTCCGACTAGTACAGTCACTGCCAAGAAGGAAAGGAATGGCAAACTACCTTCTTATATTGCCTGGACTAATCATGACAAATCACAACTTAATATCTACACACAAAAAATCATCAGAAAGAAACAATCAACATTTTTCGGGCACATAACGAGAAGAGTAAAGTTGGAATACTTGATTACAACTGGCAAAATAAAATGAAAGAGAGATTGTGGATGACAAAGAGAGAAAATACTGGATAGCTTGGTGTCATGGCATGGAAAACAGTCAACAACAGAATTGATACGATGCACTGTAGATAGAAGATTGTGGAGGGACATGATCGCCTACACCAACCGGTATGGCACATGATGATGATAACGATTGATGATGTTAGGGCATCGTTTTTGACTCCGATTCCGAACATGTTCCAACCTAGGTGCCGTATCGTAGGTTCGTCACTCACACCCTCGGCCTACACATTTTCCCTTTCATTCCCGTCCCTCCCCCCCCCCCCCCCCTCGCGTCTTTCCTCTCTCACATATGACACCTCTTTGATTCTCAGCTAAGTATTTTTACAGTTCATTAATTTGTTTATTTTCAATTAATTATTTACTTGTAATGTAGTACTTTTCCCCTTTGATTTCTTCTCATTTCATTCCCTTTCTATCTCGGATCCATTAGTTCTGGTTACTCAGGAGCGTGTTATTTTGTTTATCTTCATTTCGTTGTCCGTTTTTTGTTCTCGTTTTCTAAAGAAGATTATTTGACGAAACGTCATATTTTTGTTTTTGTTCGTTTTTTTTTTTGTTTTTTTTGGTAAAGCTGTCACTATAGTTGTAGAAGTGTAAGTTACACCTCGCCACTTCTTCCATGCAACTAGATTTACCGAATAAATGCAATAATTAACTTCCACCCCACCCCACACACCCACCCACACACACACTAACACACACACTCTCCTTCTCTCCCCCCCCCCCAAAAAAAAAAAAATAAATAAATAAAATAAAATTGCACAATAATTTTAGAAAACGCTGATGCAACTAAATGCAAATGTGCTTAATAGAGTTGGCTCATTAAATGTCGCGCAGTTTTAAACTGTGCTTTCTTTACAATAACATCATCACCATCATGTACCATACCGGTTGACGTAGGCGATCGTGTTTATCTATCTATCTATCTATCTATCTATCTATCTATCTATCTATCTATCTATCTATCTATCTATCTATCTATCTATCTATCTATCTATCTATCTATCTATCTATCTATCTATCTATCTATCTATCTATCTATCTATCTATCTATCTATCTATCTATCTATCTATATATCTATCTACCTACCTACCTACCTACCTACCTACCTACCTACCTATCTATCTATCTATCTACCTATCTATCTATCTATCTATCTATCTATCTATCTATCTATCTATCTATCTATCTATCTATCTATCTATCTATCTATCTATCTATCTATCTATCTATCTATCTATCTATCTATCTATCTATCTATCTATCTATCTATCTATCTATCTATCTATCTATCTATCTATCTATCTATCTATCTATCTATCTATCTATCTATATGTCTTTCTGTCCTGCCAGTCAGCCTGCCTGCCTGTCTGTCTGTCTATATCTATATCTATATCTATATCTATATCTATATCTATATCTATATCTATATCTATATCTATATCTATATCTATATCTATATCTATATCTATATCTATATCTATATCTATATCTATATCTATATCTATATCTGTATCTGTATCTATATCTATATCTATATCTATATCTGTATCTTAATAAATGATTTTAAAATATACTGTGATGCGAGATAGTGAAGTAGTCTCCACAATAAGCTATAACATTGAAATAATATTGTATTATTAATGTCTGCGTTATCAGTTTTCTCGAGCAGGGCAACACAAACCCCCAGCTCTTCTGGTACCTGGCTAACGCTCCAACCACTCAGCCACGCCAGTTTAATATTTTATATGGACCGGGGTTTATACATTCCAATTAACGTCTCTCTTTCTCCTCTCTTCCACACTCCTCTCTTGCACATCCACTCTCTCCTCTCTCTCTTCTTCCAGATCCACTCTATATCTTCCTTTCTTCCCTCTTTCATATTCCCATTCTCTCTTCTCTTTTCCCTATCTGATCTATTTCTCTATCTCCTCTCTCTCTCTCTCTCTCTCGTCTCTGCTATCTCTCCTTTCCCTCTTCTCTCCGTGTTCTCTCTTCTTTCTCTCTTTCATATTATCATCTTGCCTCACTCTCTTCTCTCTCTCGTCTCTGCTATCTTTCCTTTTCCCTTTCTCTCCGTCCTCTCTTTCCATCCTCTCTTTCTTTTCTCTCTTTCTCTCTCTCTCTCTCTATTATTCTTATCTTCCTTCATCTCATCTCTCTCCTCTATCTCATCTCTCTATCTCATATTTATCTCCTCTTTCTCATATCTCTCTTCTATATTTTATCTCTCTCCTCTATCTCATCTCTCTATACTCTATCTCACTTACCTCCTCTATCACACCTCCCTTCTCTATTTCATTTCTCACTCCTCTATCCCATCTCTCTCTCTTTTCTATCTCACATCTCTTCTCTATCTCATCTATTTCATCTCTCTCTTCTCTCATCTCTCTCTGTTCTATCTCATCTCTCTCCTCTATCACATCTCTCTCTCCTCTATCTCACTTTTCTTCTCTGTCTTATATCTCTCTCCTCTATCTCATCTATCTCATCTCTCTATCCTCTATCTCATTTCTCTTACCACTTTCTTATCTGTCTTTTCTCTATCTCATCTCTCTCTCCTCTATCTCATCTCTCTCTATCTCACCACTCTTCTCTATCTCATCTCTCTTTTCTCTTAACTCTCTCTCTTCTATCTTACATATCTCCTCTATCTAATCTCTCTCCTCTATCTGATATCTCTCTCCTCTATCTGATCTCTCTCATCTCTATCTCATCTTTCTCTCTTCTATCTCATCTCTCTCCTCTATTTCATCTCTCTCTATCGAACCTCTTTTCTCTATCTCATCTCTCTCCTCTCTCTAATCTAGCTCCTCTTTCTTCTCTCTCTCATCTCTCTCTCAACTCTCTCCTCTATCTCATCTCTCTCCTCTATCTCACCTCTCTCTCAACTCTCTCCTCTATCTCATCTCTCTCCTCTATCACATCTCTCTCAACTCTCTCCTCTATCTCATCTCTCTCGCTCAACTCTCTCCTCTATTCATCTCTCTCCTCTATCACATCTCTCTCATCTCTCTCCTTTATCTCACCTCTCTCTTCTATCTCATCTCTCTCTCTTCTATTTCCTATCTATCCTCTATGTCACCTGTTATTTCTATTTCATCTCTCTCTTCTCTATCTCAACTTTCTTTCGTCTATCTCATCTCTCTTCTCTTTCTTATCTCTCTCCTCTATCTCATCTCTCTCACCTTTATCTCCTCTATCTCATCTCTATCACCTCTATCCCAGCCCTGGTGGGCCACATTGTCGAGACCTCAGAAATCAAAGGAAGCTGGAGATAAAAGCTACCACAGAACAAACATGTAACATCAAATTCGAAATATCATTTGTCAAAACTACGACACATTTTTGAGTGATGTGGTCGGTATCACGCCAGGTCGCCTTTATCTACCAAAGAAAAAAAAATATCTGGTAACTATTTATATAGTCTAGGTAAATCCTGGAACTTTGTCGGTTCTTAACAAAAAAAAACTGGGTAAATAAACCAGGGGCTTTCTGATCAGGAAGCGAACATATTAACCACTCAACCACCGGGATATACATACAAATATAATAGAGAAATATGAATAGAGAACTGATAATAAATACAAATATAATAGAGAAATAGGAATAGAGAACTAATAATAAATACAAATATAATGGAGAAATAGGAATAGAGAACTAATAATAAATACAAATATATTGGAGAAATAGGAATAGGGAACTAATAATACATACAAATATAATGGAGAAATATAAATAGGGAACTAATAATACATACAAATATAATGGAGAAATAGGAATAGGGAACTGATAATAAATACAAATATAATGGAGAAATAGGAATAGGGAACTAATAATAAATACAAATATAATTGGAGAAATAGGAATAGGGAACTAATAATAAATACAAATATAATGGAGAAATAGGAATAGGGAACTAATAATAAATACAAATATAATGGAGAAATAGGAATAGGGAACTAATAATAAATACAAATATAATGGAGAAATAGGAATAGAGAACTAATAATTAATGCACATATAATGGAGAAATAAGAATAGAAAACAAATATAATAGAGAAATAAGGGAGCCGCGAAAGCTCAGTGGTTAGTGAACTGGACTACAAAGGGCAAGAGGTAGGGTTCGATCCCAACCGACTGCTTACGTTTCACCCAGCATTTAATGGGTACCGGATTTATTTTCTGGCAAAGTAAAGCTGCAAAAAAGAGTTCTTAAATGTTATGTAGAGCCAGTCTTAACATATGGATGCAAATCATGGACAATAGGACAACAGACAAGAAAATCACTGGAGTGTGTAGAAATGTGGTTTTACAGAAGAATGTTGAGAGTACCAAGGACAGCTAAGAAGAGTAATGTAGATGTTCTGAGAGAGGTCAAAGAAAAAAGAGAGCTCATTTCCAATATTAGGAAGAGACAATCATCATTTTTTGGCCATGTAATGAGAAGAGAACAACTGGAATATATTGTAACAGCTGGGAAAATTGAGGGACGAAGAGATAGAGGGAAGCAAAGAGAAAAAACACCAGACAGCTTAAGAGAATGGCTTGGCAGAAGGTCAACAACAGAAATGATAAATAATTGCCGAGATCGAAAGTTGTGGAGAGACATGATCACCTACGTCAGTAGGCCTAGTACTTGATGATGATGATGAATGCTGCATGGGCGTAATACCGACCACATTACCCCAAAAATCATGTGCTGAAGGTCTGTAACATTTATGGTCACTAACACCAAATTCCCTATACGCCACTTTGCGTGACAGGAGTAAAAGAAATTAGAGAAAAGGGGAATATAGAACTAACAATAAATACAAAGAAATTGTAATGTAAAAGAGAATCTCATCCAACACATGTACACTAGCAACCAAGAAATGGAAGTGAAGTAGTCACAATGGGAAATGGGATATCTTATAAGGATATTGGATATGCCAAAAAGATGTGACGGAAACATAAATAAGATTACCAGTAAGGATTTGGATTACGTCAGTGGTAGATCATATTAAAGAAAGAAGCACTTAAATGTGTTGACTTTGTAACACAAGCGCTACCAGACAGCGTTGTCCTTCCAGCATTAATATTCAACAGCAACGGGTCAGGTAGACCTTTCAATCAATTCAGGGGAAAAGACTTTACAACGCTCGGGAAAAATCCACAAATAATCAACAATTGAAAAAAAGGAGTAATATACAGAAGCAAGTAGTGGGTTGTAATGTACACCCCTACAAGGTATAGTGACAGCTTTACAACAAAGGAACACAACAAAATGCTGACGTTTCGGACTACAAACCTTCTTCAGAAAACAAGAACAACACAAACAAACAATTTCTTTTTTTCTTCTTCTTCTTCTTCTATCCTTCCTCCATTGCCGTTGGCGTCGAGGGGAGACACAATCTGCGATTCTTTGCTCTTCTGTTGGCCTCTTCTGTTGTTATCCCTCCTAGTGACTCTAGTATTCCCTTTATCCATCTCTTTCTCGGTCTTCCTCTTAATCTGGCGTTTTCGCAGTGTAATAGTAAAGTAGTAGTGAACCAGAATATAGTAGAAGGTGTGCAAACAGGGAAAGATAACATAGGTGCGTACGTTCAAGATGGTGCGGTCTGCATTTCTAGAAGGGTGAAAGAGATGACGTAATATGTAGTAACCAGGAGACAAGGGAAAGTTGGAGTGGCAGAATTGGATTGGTTGAAGGAGGAATCATGAGATAGAAAATAAGGGGATATATAAGCCTGGGAGAGACTCAACGGTCATCAGAGAATATCATAATCTGGGCAGAACACACAACGTTTAATAGAATAGAGTCAATCAGTAGGTGTAGTCAGAATTAGCCGTTAGGCTCTCCTGGGTCAGTCCAGCAGTCTGAACAAGTACAAGACGGTATGAATAAACTTTGTAATGTTGTCAAGAAATCTTGTTGGTCATTCATTAACTTGAAGTCTGACCTTTGCATGTGGTGACGCGGCAACAGTAGCGTTTGTTTATGGCTCTTTGAGTCATTGTTAGAATCGACAGAGGGCAATGTAAAATACACACAACAGGTCTCAAAGCCAAAATAATGGAGAAACAAACAAAAAACGAAATGAAGAAAACTAACTAGAACACGGAAGCATGGATGATATTCATCATCATCATGTGCCATACCGGTTAGCGTAGGCGATCATGTCCTTCCACATTCTTCTATCTACAGTGCATTGTATCAGTTCTGTTGTTGACTGCCCCATGCAATGACACCAAGCCATCTTGTATTTTCTTTATCTTTGTCGTCCGCGATCTCTCTTTCCTTTTATTTTTCCAGTTGTAACCAAGTATTCCAACTTTCCTCTTCTCATGATGTGCCCGAAAAATGTTGATTGTTTCTTTCTGATGTTTTTTTTTTTTTTCGGAGCTGCCTTTTTGTGTTGGCCTCTTTGAGAATTTCCTCATTGGTCTTTTTGGCTGTTCAGGGGACTTTCAACATTCTTCTGAAATCCCATCTATGTGGCCTCTAATCGTCTTTTCATTTGTTTGTCTACTGTCCATGATTCGTTTCCATAGGTCAGAATTGGTTCTATACAGCACCGATGAACTCTCTTTCTCATTTCTATTGACATGAATTATATTAGATAATATGATATTAGACAAAAATAAAGTAGTAGCGGTATCAAATAAGTAGGGAACAGGTAAATAAGTGCAGGGCTGCGGTAAAGCTGGTAGCAGGAGCAAGTAGTGGGGTGTAGCGTATACTACTATAAGGCAAGTTGACAGCTTTACACAAAAAAGGAACACAAAAAAATACCGGCGTTTCGGCCAACATGCTGCATTCCCCAGGAAACGAGAACACCGAACGAATATCGAAATAAATAGAAATAAACAGAAATAAACAGAAACATACAGAAATATACAGAAATAAACAGAAATTAACAGAAATATACAGAAATAAACATATATTAACAGAAATAAACAGAAATATACAGAAATATACAGAAATATACAGAAATAAACAGAAATATACAGAAATAAACATAAATTAACAGAAATAATAAACAGAAGTATACAGAAACATACAGAAATATACATATATATGTACCAAAATATACAGAAATAAACATAAATTAACAGAAATAATAAACAGAAGTATACAGAAACATACAGAAATATACATATATATGTACCGAAATATACAGAAATAAACAGAAATTAACAGAAATATACAGAAATAAAAGGTATATTAACAGAAATATACAGAAATATACAAAAATAAACAGAAATATACAGAAATATACAGAAATAAACAGAAATATACATAAATAAACAGAAATATTAAGAAATAAACAGAAATATAAAGAAATAAACATAAATAAACAGAAATATACAGAAATAAACAGAAATAAACAGAAATATACAGAAATATACAGAAATAAACAGAAATATTAAGAAATAAACAGAAATATACAGAAATAAACAGAAATTAACAGAAGTGTACAAAAATAAACAGGCTTGAAGAGGGGATCGAACCTGTACTCCTCGACACATCGCCTTGCTGCAAGAGAATATGTTTCACGGTACATGACCAAGTAAGCAACCTAAAAAATTTTCTATCAAAGGCGATGTTTTCACGCAAGTGTGCTCATGGCTATGTCATAGTTTTGCAAACACAACTTGGAAATAAATTTTAAATAAAATAAAAATAAATCGGTATTTTCCTATTAAGACAAGTATCTCCCAGATAGAGTAGGGCTGTTATGTATAGGGCTATCAGAAGGTAGGATCGTCGGTTCTCAGTAGTGATGACTGTTACTGATATAGCAGACGCAGTATTTAGACTACTACAAAACAGGCTGGCTAACAGAAGCTAGGATCGTCGGTTCTCAGTAGTGATGACTGTTACTGATATAGCAGACCCAGTATTTAGTCTACTACAAAACAGGCTGGCTAACAGAAGCTAGGATCGTTGTGTTTCACTGTAGTGGTGGCTGCTGCTGATATAGAAGACCCAGTATTTAGCCTACAACAAAACAGGTTGGCTAACAGAAGCTAGGATCGCCGCGTTCCCTGTAGTGGTTACTGTTACTGATATAGAGGACCCAGTATTTAGTCTACAACAAAACAGGTTGGCTAACAGAAGCTAGGATCGCCGCGTTCCCTGTAGTGGTGGCTGTTACTGATATAGAGGACCCAGTATTTAGTCTACAACAAAACAGGTTGGCTAACAGAAGCTAGGATCGCCGCGTTCCCTGTAGTGGTTACTGTTACTGATATAGAGGACCCAGTATTTAGTCTACAACAAAACAGGTTGGCTAACAGAAGCTAGGATCGCCGTGTTCCCTGTAGTGGTGGCTGTTGCTGATATAGAAGACCAAGTATTTAGTCTACAACAAAACAGGCTGGATAACAGAAGCTAGGATCGCCGTGTTCCCTGTAGTGGTGGTTGTTGCTGACATAGAAGACCCAGTATTTAGTCTACAACAAAACAGGCTGGATAACAGAAGCTAGGATCGCCGTGTTCCCTGTAGTGGTGGCTGTTACTGATATAGAAGACCAAGTATTGAGTCTACAACAAAACAGGCTGGATAACAGAAGCTAGGATCGCCGTGTTCCCTGTAGTGGTGGTTGTTGCTGACATAGAAGACCCAGTATTTAGTCTACAACAAAACAGGCTGGATAACAGAAGCTAGGATCGCCGTGTTCCCTGTAGTGGTGGCTGTTGCTGATATAGAAGACCAAGTATTGAGTCTACAACAAAACAGACTAGATAACAGAAGCTAGTATCGCTGCGTTCCCTGTAGTGGTGGCTGTTACTGATATAGAAGACCTAGTATTGCAGTACCTCTGGGCTGGACTAGTAGTTTCCCGGCATAGCCTGGGATAGACGAACTCCAGATTCTACAGTAAGAGCCGGGAATGTCAAGAAAGCCATTTCGACCCGCCACATCAATGATTCAAAGGGCAACCTGCCCGCATCAACTCATGGCATTACATCAACAACAACCTTACGGACTGAAGGCGGAACATAGGGTGGAAGTCTTAGTTCTCCGCAGTTGACTATTTGTTGCTAGTTCATTTAGTTCTTGGTTGTTCCTTAGTACCATGGTTGAGTCTTAAAATAAAAATTGTCAACTCCAATGTTAAGTCAGTCCTATTATATGGCTGTGAAGCATGGAGTACAACACAACTGACAATCATGAAGATACAGACTTTCATTAATGGATGCTTACGCAGAATAAACGGATGGAAATGGCAGGACAAAATCACTAACATAGAATTATGGAAATGTACCAGTCAAACACCAGTGGATAAAGAGATACAGCGAAGACGATGGCGCTGGTTAGGATACACACTACGGAAGACAATTGAGAGTATTACACAACAGGCCATCTTTTGGAATCCCCAGGGGAAAAGACAAAGAGGAAGACCAAGAAATTCTTGGAGAAGACAGACAGAAGCAGGGATGAAGATGATGGGGAAGACATGGAATGATCTTAAAAGAATGGCAAGAAACAGAACGACTTGGAAAGTGTTTGTTGAAGACCTATGCTCCACATGGAGCTGAAAGTGTTTGTTGAAGACCTATGCTCCACAGGGAGCTGAAAGTGTTTGTTGAAGACCTATGCTCCACAGGGAGCTGAAAGTGTTTGTTGAAGACCTATGCTCCACAGGGAGCTGAAAGGTAGAAGAAGAGGATGGTTGGGTCTTCCCTAGTAATTGTTCTGTGTATCGTTTCTCTTAGTCATCCTCGTTCTCTTTTACCAGGTAGTTTCTACATGAATGCCTGACGGGGAAGTCTTTCTTCATTCATTCTCAGTACATGACCGTCATTATAGTTGTGGACTAAACCTTCTGTTTGTGACACAATAGATGAATTACGATGATGATGCTGTAGAGCCAGCGATGAAATGTCGCGTACAAGAAGGGAGATAAACAACTCCTCCATCTTGAACCGGAAACAGAATAAACATGCACTTCTTTATTTTGGTCGTAGACTGGGGAGGAGAAAAAAGTGACAAATGCGAAAAAAAAGTGACAAATGCGAGAAAAAAAGTGACAAATGCGAGAAAAAAAGTGGCAAATGCGAGAAAAAAGTGACAAATGCGAGAAAAAAGTGGCTAATGCGAGAAAAAAAAGTGACAAATGCGAGAAAAAAAAGTGACAAATGCGAGAAATAAAGTGACAAATGCGAGAAATAAAGTGACAAATGCGAGAAAAAAAAAGTGACAAATGCGAGAAAAAAAGTGACAAATGCGAGAAAAAAGTGACAAATGCAAGAAAAAAGTGACAAATGCGAGAAAAAAAAGTGACAAATGCGAGAAAAAAAGTGACAAATGCGAGAAAAAAAGTGACAAATGCGAGAAAAAAAGAGGCGGGGGTGTAGGCTATAGGAGATCCTTAGAATAAAATATAGGCTATAGAGATGAATTGGGAGCCGCGATAGCTCAGTGATTAGTGAACTGGACAACAAACGACAAGAGGCAGGGTTCGATCCCAATCGACGGCTTCCGGTTCACCCGGCCTTTAATGGGTACTGGATTTTTTTCTGGGAAAGTGAAGCGGCACGGGTGTAATACTGACCACATTACCCCAAAAATCATATGCTGAAGGTCTGTAAAATTTATGGTCACTAACACCATATTCCCTACGAGGCTCTTTACTTTTATACTTTAGAGATAAATTGTTATAGTAGGGTTTCGGACATCTTTACTTTCATCGTATCTTCCTCTTCTTCCTCTTTCCTTCCTCATTTGCCTTTCAGCGTAAAGGGGAAGATATCTTTTGTGTTCTTTTGCTCTTCTGTAGGTAGGTAGAAAGGAAGGTAGGAAAAAAGAATGAAGGTAGAAAGAAAGGAAGGAAGGGAGGCAGAAAGAATGAAAGGAAAGAAAACTAAAAGTAAGAAAATGAAAGAAGACAGAAAGGAAGGAGAGAAGGTAGAAAGAAAGGAAGCAAGGTAAAGATCAAGAAATGTAGAAAGAGGGAGGGGTGGGATGATAGGACGGATGGTATAAAGAAAGGTAGAAAGGAAGGAAAGAAAGTAGAAATGAAGGAAGAAAGGAAGGGAGAAAGATAGAAAGGAAGAAGCGACAGGGCGGAAGGAGGGGAAAGTAGAAAGCAAGGAAGGACGGAAAGAAAGGAAGGAAGGAGTATCTTCATCAGTACCATCAGGAATATGATGATGATAAAGTAATAGGTTTCCCCTCATAATAACTTAAGTAGACACTCAAAACCTTCCGTTGATATCCGTACACTAGTGATTATAGAGAGAGAGAGAGAGAGAGAGAGAGAGAGAGAGAGAGAGAGAGAGAGTAAGGGTCGTGGGAATAGTTTTGATCAGATCCACTGAAGGACACAAGAAAGGAGAAAGCTGTCTGAAAAAGGATAAGAAAAAGGACACAAATTTGCAAGAAACGCAAAGAAAAAAATATGAAAATAAGGAAAAGGAGAAAAACTCACAAGCCAGAAACTCCAACGAAACAATAAAAAATTAATTAGCGAGGGAGGTTTTATTTTCAGTAAATTATTTGTTAGTTAAATAAGAAAGGAGGCGAAAACGGAGAGATATTGACCCAAAAGAAGAAATAAAAAGAACAAATTGCCAGAAGAAACAGATTGGTTGTAAAGAAAATGATATTTAATGGGCATACAATTATATCAGACACAAATTAGTCACGTGAAACGTGTTCGAGCATGCGCAAAGCCGATAAGACGTGTTTCAGAGTTCACAGGTCACTTCATTTGATTTCTGTGACGTCAGCTACGAGTAAGAACTTCGTCGTGCGGCACAACGGAAAGGCGGTTCCTGTTGGGGGAAAGTTAAAAATGAGGATCTTTAATATAATAAGGGTAGATCTTCTCCATTGGATACATGATTTGATATTCCCGGTGTTCAAAACCCACAAGTGGATATCAAAATTGTAGGAATAGACCTGGAGACAGTTCAGAACTACAACTACCTTGGACATACTATAACCAGTGATGGAAAATGTACAAGTGAAATAAACAAAAGAATAGGAATGACAAAAAGTAATTTTAATGTCATGAAGAACATACTAACATCAAAACAAATAAACACCAGGGCTAAAACTTAGAATAGGAAAATGTTATATATTCTCAACATTTCTATATGGTGCAGTAGCAGGGACATTAGACAAGAAATTGGAAGCCTTTGAAATGTGGATATATAGAAGAATAGGTAGAATTGGATGGGAAAAAAAATCAAACGATGAAATCTTAAAACAACAAAAAATGAAAAGAGAACTAAACACAATTCAAACAAGACAAAATGATATTTTTGGGCCATGTTAAAAGACACAACAGCCTACTAAACGTAATCTTGGAAGGGAAAATGCAAGGTAGAAGAGGCAGAGGCAGACCAAGTCTAACATGGACGAGTAACATCACAAGATGGAAAAGTCAGCCTATGACAACCTGCACTTTCAAAGCAAGAGACAGAGTGAAATTGCGCTCTGTAGTAGCCAAACTTCGATACAGAGACGGCACTCGATGATGATGATGATATTCTTGACTTGGCATAATTTAAATTGTCAGTTATTTTGCAACCTGTCACTATCTCTCTCTTCTCCCACCCCTCTCTCTCTCTCTCTCTCTCTCTCTCTCTCTCTCTCTCTCTTCAATTAAACGTAAACCACTTGTGATGTCGTGAGAGATACAAAGTTATAGCTATGCTTCCAACCACAACCAATGCCAATTAATGCCGTTGTTTCATCTCTCGGATGCTGTCAGTCTATCAACCATTGCCAATTAATGCCGTTGTTTCATCTCTCGGATCCTGTCAGTCTATCAACCATTGCCAATTGATGCCGTTGTTTCATCTCTCGGATCCTGTCAGTCTATCAACCATTGCCAATTGATGCCGTTGTTTCATCTCTCGGATCCTGTCAGTCTATCAACCATTGCCAATTAATGCCGTTGTTTCATCTCTCGGATCCTGTCAGTCTATCAACCATTGCCAATTAATGCCGTTGTTTCATCTCTCGGATGCAGTCAGTCTATCAACCATTGCCAATTAATGCCGTTGTTTCATCTCTCGGATCCTGTCAGTCTATCAACCATTGCCAATTGATGCCGTTGTTTCATCTCTCAGATCCTGTCAGTCTATCAACCATTGCCAATTGATGCCGTTGTTTCATCTCTCAGATCCTGTCAGTCTATCAACCATTGCCAATTGATGCCGTTGTTTCATCTCTCGGATGCTGTAAGTCTATCAACCATTGCCAATTGATGCCGTTGTTTCATCTCTCAGATCCTGTCAGTCTATCAACCATTGCCAATTGATGCCGTTGTTTCATCTCTCGGATCCTGTCAGTCTATCAACCATTGCCAATTAATGCCGTTGTTTCATCTCTCGGATCCTGTCAGTCTATCAACCATTGCCAATTAATGCCGTTGTTTCATCTCTCGGATCCTGTCAGTCTATCAACCATTGCCAATTGATGCCGTTGTTTCATCTCTCGGATGCTGTCAGTCTATCAACCATTGCCAATTAATGCCGTTGTTTCATCTCTCAGATCCTGTCAGTCTATCAACCATTGCCAATTAATGCCGTTGTTTCATCTCTCGGATCCTGTCAGTCTATCAACCATTGCCAATTGATGCCGTTGTTTCATCTCTCAGATCCTGTCAGTCTATCAACCATTGCCAATTGATGCCGTTGTTTCATCTCTCGGATCCTGTCAGTCTATCAACCATTGCCAATTAATGCCGTTGTTTCAACTCTCGGATGCTGTCAGTCTATCAACCATTGGCAATTAATGCCGTTGTTTCATCTCTCGGATCCTGTCAGTCTATCAACCATTGCCAATTGATGCCGTTGTTTCATCTCTCAGATCCTGTCAGTCTATCAACCATTGCCAATTAATGCCGTTGTTTCATCTCTCGGATCCTGTCAGTCTATCAACCATTGCCAATTGATGCCGTTGTTTCATCTCTCGGATCCTGTCAGTCTATCAACCATTGCCAATTGATGCCGTTGTTTCATCTCTCGGATGCTGTCAGTCTATCAACCATTGCCAATTGATGCCGTTGTTTCATCTCTCAGATCCTGTCAGTCTATCAACCATTGCCAATTGATGCCGTTGTTTCATCTCTCGGATCCTGTCAGTCTATCAACCATTGCCAATTGATGCCGTTGTTTCATCTCTCAGATCCTGTCAGTCTATCAACCATTGCCAATTGATGCCGTTGTTTCATCTCTCGGATCCTGTCAGTCTATCAACCATTGCCAATTAATGCCGTTGTTTCATCTCTCAGATCCTGTCAGTCTATCAACCATTGCCAATTGATGCCGTTGTTTCATCTCTCGGATCCTGTCAGTCTATCAACCATTGCCAATTAATGCCGTTGTTTCATCTCTCGGATCCTGTCAGTCTATCAACCATTGCCAATTGATGCCGTTGTTTCATCTCTCGGATCCTGTCAGTCTATCAACCATTGCCAATTAATGCCGTTGTTTCATCTCTCGGATCCTGTCAGTCTATCAACCATTGCCAATTGATGCCGTTGTTTCATCTCTCGGATCCTGTCAGTCTATCAACCATTGCCAATTGATGCCGTTGTTTCATCTCTCGGATGCTGTCAGTCTATCAACCATTGCCAATTAATGCCGTTGTTTCATCTCTCGGATCCTGTCAGTCTATCAACCATTGCCAATTGATGCCGTTGTTTCATCTCTCAGATCCTGTCAGTCTATCAACCATTGCCAATTGATGCCGTTGTTTCATCTCTCAGATCCTGTCAGTCTATCAACCATTGCCAATTGATGCCGTTGTTTCATCTCTCGGATGCTGTCAGTCTATCAACCATTGCCAATTGATGCCGTTGTTTCATCTCTCAGATCCTGTCAGTCTATCAACCATTGCCAATTGATGCCGTTGTTTCATCTCTCGGATCCTGTCAGTCTATCAACCATTGCCAATTAATGCCGTTGTTTCATCTCTCGGATCCTGTCAGTCTATCAACCATTGCCAATTAATGCCGTTGTTTCATCTCTCGGATCCTGTCAGTCTATCAACCATTGCCAATTGATGCCGTTGTTTCATCTCTCGGATGCTGTCAGTCTATCAACCATTGCCAATTAATGCCGTTGTTTCATCTCTCAGATCCTGTCAGTCTATCAACCATTGCCAATTGATGCCGTTGTTTCATCTCTCGGATCCTGTCAGTCTATCAACCATTGCCAATTGATGCCGTTGTTTCATCTCTCAGATCCTGTCAGTCTATCAACCATTGCCAATTAATGCCGTTGTTTCAACTCTCGGATCCTGTCAGTCTATCAACCATTGCCAATTGATGCCGTTGTTTCATCTCTCAGATCCTGTCAGTCTATCAACCATTGCCAATTAATGCCGTTGTTTCATCTCTCGGATCCTGTCAGTCTATCAACCATTGCCAATTAATGCCGTTGTTTCATCTCTCGGATGCTGTCAGTCTATCAACCATTGCCAATTGATGCCGTTGTTTCATCTCTCGGATGCTGTCAGTCTATCAACCATTGCCAATTAATGCCGTTGTTTCATCTCTCAGATCCTGTCAGTCTATCAACCATTGCCAATTAATGCCGTTGTTTCATCTCTCGGATCCTGTCAGTCTATCAACCATTGCCAATTGATGCCGTTGTTTCATCTCTCAGATCCTGTCAGTCTATCAACCATTGCCAATTGATGCCGTTGTTTCATCTCTCGGATGCTGTCAGTCTATCAACCATTGCCAATTGAAGCCGTTGTTTCATCTCTCAGATCCTGTCAGTCTATCAATCATTGCCAATTGATGCCGTTGTTTCATCTCTCGGATCCTGTCAGTCTATCAACCATTGCCAATTAATGCCGTTGTTTCAACTCTCGGATGCAGTCAGTCTATCAACCATTGCCAATTAATGCCGTTGTTTCATCTCTCGGATCCTGTCAGTCTATCAACCATTGCCAATTGATGCCGTTGTTTCATCTCTCAGATCCTGTCAGTCTATCAACCATTGCCAATTGATGCCGTTGTTTCATCTCTCGGATGCTGTCAGTCTATCAACCATTGCCAATTAATGCCGTTGTTTCATCTCTCGGATCCTGTCAGTCTATCAACCATTGCCAATTGATGCCGTTGTTTCATCTCTCAGATCCTGTCAGTCTATCAACCATTGCCAATTAATGCCGTTGTTTCATCTCTCGGATGCTGTCAGTCTATCAACCATTGCCAATTAATGCCGTTGTTTCATCTCTCGGATCCTGTCAGTCTATCAACCATTGCCAATTGATGCCGTTGTTTCATCTCTCAGATCCTGTCAGTCTATCAACCATTGCCAATTAATGCCGTTGTTTCATCTCTCGGATCCTGTCAGTCTATCAACCATTGCCAATTAATGCCGTTGTTTCATCTCTCGGATGCTGTCAGTCTATCAACCATTGCCAATTGATGCCGTTGTTTCATCTCTCGGATGCTGTCAGTCTATCAACCATTGCCAATTGATGCCGTTGTTTCATCTCTCAGATCCTGTCAGTCTATCAACCATTGCCAATTAATGCCGTTGTTTCATCTCTCGGATCCTGTCAGTCTATCAACCATTGCCAATTGATGCCGTTGTTTCATCTCTCAGATCCTGTCAGTCTATCAACCATTGCCAATTGATGCCGTTGTTTCATCTCTCGGATGCTGTCAGTCTATCAACCATTGCCAATTGATGCCGTTGTTTCATCTCTCAGATCCTGTCAGTCTATCAACCATTGCCAATTGATGCCGTTGTTTCATCTCTCGGATCCTGTCAGTCTATCAACCATTGCCAATTAATGCCGTTGTTTCATCTCTCGGATCCTGTCAGTCTATCAACCATTGCCAATTAATGCCGTTGTTTCATCTCTCGGATCCTGTCAGTCTATCAACCATTGCCAATTGATGCCGTTGTTTCATCTCTCGGATGCTGTCAGTCTATCAACCATTGCCAATTAATGCCGTTGTTTCATCTCTCAGATCCTGTCAGTCTATCAACCATTGCCAATTAATGCCGTTGTTTCATCTCTCGGATCCTGTCATCTATCAACCATTGCCAATTGATGCCGTTGTTTCATCTCTCAGATCCTGTCAGTCTATCAACCATTGCCAATTGATGCCGTTGTTTCATCTCTCGGATCCTGTCAGTCTATCAACCATTGCCAATTAATGCCGTTGTTTCATCTCTCGGATGCTGTCAGTCTATCAACCATTGCCAATTAATGCCGTTGTTTCATCTCTCGGATCCTGTCAGTCTATCAACCATTGCCAATTGATGCCGTTGTTTCATCTCTCAGATCCTGTCAGTCTATCAACCATTGCCAATTAATGCCGTTGTTTCATCTCTCGGATCCTGTCAGTCTATCAACCATTGCCAATTAATGTCGTTGTTTCATCTCTCGGATGCTGTCAGTCTATCAACCATTGCCAATTGATGCCGTTGTTTCATCTCTCGGATGCTGTCAGTCTATCAACCATTGCCAATTAATGCCGTTGTTTCATGTATCGGATCCTGTCAGTCTATCAACCATTGCCAATTGATGCCGTTGTTTCATCTCTCAGATCCTGTCAGTCTATCAACCATTGCCAATTGATGCCGTTGTTTCATCTCTCGGATGCTGTCAGTCTATCAACCATTGCCAATTGAAGCCGTTGTTTCATCTCTCAGATCCTGTCAGTCTATCAACCATTGCCAATTGATGCCGTTGTTTCATCTCTCGGATCCTGTCAGTCTATCAACCATTGCCAATTAATGCCGTTGTTTCAACTCTCGGATGCAGTCAGTCTATCAACCATTGCCAATTAATGCCGTTGTTTCATCTCTCGGATCCTGTCAGTCTATCAACCATTGCCAATTGATGCCGTTGTTTCATCTCTCAGATCCTGTCAGTCTATCAACCATTGCCAATTGATGCCGTTGTTTCATCTCTCGGATGCTGTCAGTCTATCAACCATTGCCAATTAATGCCGTTGTTTCATCTCTCGGATCCTGTCAGTCTATCAACCATTGCCAATTGATGCCGTTGTTTCATCTCTCGGATGCTGTCAGTCTATCAACCATTGCCAATTAATGCCGTTGTTTCATCTCTCAGATCCTGTCAGTCTATCAACCATTGCCAATTGATGCCGTTGTTTCATCTCTCGGATCCTGTCAGTCTATCAACCATTGCCAATTGATGCCGTTGTTTCATCTCTCAGATCCTGTCAGTCTATCAACCATTGCCAATTGATGCCGTTGTTTCATCTCTCAGATCCTGTCAGTCTATCAACCATTGCCAATTGATGCCGTTGTTTCATCTCTCGGATGCTGTCAGTCTATCAACCATTGCCAATTAATGCCGTTGTTTCATCTCTCGGATCCTGTCAGTCTATCAACCATTGCCAATTGATGCCGTTGTTTCATCTCTCAGATCCTGTCAGTCTATCAACCATTGCCAATTGATGCCGTTGTTTCATCTCTCAGATCCTGTCAGTCTATCAACCATTGCCAATTGATGCCGTTGTTTCATCTCTCGGATGCTGTCAGTCTATCAACCATTGCCAATTAATGCCGTTGTTTCATCTCTCGGATCCTGTCAGTCTATCAACCATTGCCAATTGATGCCGTTGTTTCATCTCTCGGATCCTGTCAGTCTATCAACCATTGCCAATTGATGCCGTTGTTTCATCTCTCGGATCCTGTCAGTCTATCAACCATTGCCAATTAATGCCGTTGTTTCATCTCTCAGATCCTGTCAGTCTATCAACCATTGCCAATTGATGCCGTTGTTTCATCTCTCGGATGCTGTCAGTCTATCAACCATTGCCAATTAATGCCGTTGTTTCATCTCTCAGATCCTGTCAGTCTATCAACCATTGCCAATTGATGCCGTTGTTTCATCTCTCGGATCCTGTCAGTCTATCAACCATTGCCAATTGATGCCGTTGTTTCATCTCTCAGATCCTGTCAGTCTATCAACCATTGCCAATTAATGCCGTTGTTTTAACTCTCGGATCCTGTCAGTCTATCAACCATTGCCAATTGATGCCGTTGTTTCATCTCTCAGATCCTGTCAGTCTATCAACCATTGCCAATTAATGCCGTTGTTTCATCTCTCGGATCCTGTCAGTCTATCAACCATTGCCAATTAATGTCGTTGTTTCATCTCTCGGATGCTGTCAGTCTATCAACCATTGCCAATTGATGCCGTTGTTTCATCTCTCGGATGCTGTCAGTCTATCAACCATTGCCAATTAATGCCGTTGTTTCATCTCTCAGATCCTGTCAGTCTATCAACCATTGCCAATTAATGCCGTTGTTTCATGTATCGGATCCTGTCAGTCTATCAACCATTGCCAATTGATGCCGTTGTTTCATCTCTCAGATCCTGTCAGTCTATCAACCATTGCCAATTGATGCCGTTGTTTCATCTCTCGGATGCTGTCAGTCTATCAACCATTGCCAATTGAAGCCGTTGTTTCATCTCTCAGATCCTGTCAGTCTATCAATCATTGCCAATTGATGCCGTTGTTTCATCTGTCGGATCCTGTCAGTCTATCAACCATTGCCAATTAATGCCGTTGTTTCAACTCTCGGATGCAGTCAGTCTATCAACCATTGCCAATTAATGCCGTTGTTTCATCTCTCGGATCCTGTCAGTCTATCAACCATTGCCAATTGATGCCGTTGTTTCATCTCTCAGATCCTGTCAGTCTATCAACCATTGCCAATTGATGCCGTTGTTTCATCTCTCGGATGCTGTCAGTCTATCAACCATTGCCAATTAATGCCGTTGTTTCATCTCTCGGATCCTGTCAGTCTATCAACCATTGCCAATTGATGCCGTTGTTTCATCTCTCGGATCCTGTCAGTCTATCAACCATTGCCAATTAATGCCGTTGTTTCATCTCTCGGATGCTGTCAGTCTATCAACCATTGCCAATTAATGCCGTTGTTTCATCTCTCGGATCCTGTCAGTCTATCAACCATTGCCAATTGATGCCGTTGTTTCATCTCTCGGATCCTGTCAGTCTATCAACCATTGCCAATTAATGCCGTTGTTTCATCTCTCGGATCCTGTCAGTCTATCAACCATTGCCAATTGATGCCGTTGTTTCATCTCTCGGATCCTGTCAGTCTATCAACCATTGCCAATTAATGCCGTTGTTTCATCTCTCGGATCCTGTCAGTCTATCAACCATTGCCAATTAATGCCGTTGTTTCATCTCTCGGATCCTGTCAGTCTATCAACCATTGCCAATTGATGCCGTTGTTTCATCTCTCGGATGCTGTCAGTCTATCAACCATTGCCAATTAATGCCGTTGTTTCATCTCTCAGATCCTGTCAGTCTATCAACCATTGCCAATTAATGCCGTTGTTTCATCTCTCGGATCCTGTCAGTCTATCAACCATTGCCAATTGATGCCGTTGTTTCATCTCTCAGATCCTGTCAGTCTATCAACCATTGCCAATTGATGCCGTTGTTTCATCTCTCGGATCCTGTCAGTCTATCAACCATTGCCAATTAATGCCGTTGTTTCATCTCTCGGATCCTGTCAGTCTATCAACCATTGCCAATTAATGCCGTTGTTTCATCTCTCGGATCCTGTCAGTCTATCAACCATTGCCAATTGATGCCGTTGTTTCATCTCTCGGATGCTGTCAGTCTATCAACCATTGCCAATTAATGCCGTTGTTTCATCTCTCGGATCCTGTCAGTCTATCAACCATTGCCAATTAATGCCGTTGTTTCATCTCTCGGATCCTGTCAGTCTATCAACCATTGCCAATTGATGCCGTTGTTTCATCTCTCGGATGCTGTCAGTCTATCAACCATTGCCAATTAATGCCGTTGTTTCATCTCTCGGATCCTGTCAGTCTATCAACCATTGCCAATTAATGCCGTTGTTTCATCTCTCGGATCCTGTCAGTCTATCAACCATTGCCAATTAATGCCGTTGTTTCATCTCTCGGATCCTGTCAGTCTATCAACCATTGCCAATTGATGCCGTTGTTTCATCTCTCGGATCCTGTCAGTCTATCAACCATTGCCAATTGATGCCGTTGTTTCATCTCTCAGATCCTGTCAGTCTATCAACCATTGCCAATTAATGCCGTTGTTTCATCTCTCGGATCCTGTCAGTCTATCAACCATTGCCAATTAATGCCGTTGTTTCATCTCTCGGATGCTGTCAGTCTATCAACCATTGCCAATTAATGCCGTTGTTTCATCTCTCGGATCCTGTCAGTCTATCAACCATTGCCAATTGATGCCGTTGTTTCATCTCTCAGATCCTGTCAGTCTATCAACCATTGCCAATTGATGCCGTTGTTTCATCTCTCAGATCCTGTCAGTCTATCAACCATTGCCAATTGATGCCGTTGTTTCATCTCTCGGATCCTGTCAGTCTATCAACCATTGCCAATTGATGCCGTTGTTTCATCTCTCGGATGCTGTCAGTCTATCAACCATTGCCAATTGATGCCGTTGTTTCATCTCTCAGATCCTGTCAGTCTATCAACCATTGCCAATTGATGCCGTTGTTTCATCTCTCGGATCCTGTCAGTCTATCAACCATTGCCAATTAATGCCGTTGTTTCATCTCTCGGATCCTGTCAGTCTATCAACCATTGCCAATTAATGCCGTTGTTTCATCTCTCGGATCCTGTCAGTCTATCAACCATTGCCAATTGATGCCGTTGTTTCATCTCTCGGATGCTGTCAGTCTATCAACCATTGCCAATTAATGCCGTTGTTTCATCTCTCAGATCCTGTCAGTCTATCAACCATTGCCAATTAATGCCGTTGTTTCATCTCTCGGATCCTGTCAGTCTATCAACCATTGCCAATTGATGCCGTTGTTTCATCTCTCGGATGCTGTCAGTCTATCAACCATTGCCAATTAATGCCGTTGTTTCATCTCTCGGATCCTGTCAGTCTATCAACCATTGCCAATTAATGCCGTTGTTTCATCTCTCGGATCCTGTCAGTCTATCAACCATTGCCAATTAATGCCGTTGTTTCATCTCTCGGATCCTGTCAGTCTATCAACCATTGCCAATTGATGCCGTTGTTTCATCTCTCAGATCCTGTCAGTCTATCAACCATTGCCAATTAATGCCGTTGTTTCATCTCTCGGATCCTGTCAGTCTATCAACCATTGCCAATTAATGCCGTTGTTTCATCTCTCGGATCCTGTCAGTCTATCAACCATTGCCAATTGATGCCGTTGTTTCATCTCTCGGATGCTGTCAGTCTATCAACCATTGCCAATTAATGCCGTTGTTTCATCTCTCGGATCCTGTCAGTCTATCAACCATTGCCAATTAATGCCGTTGTTTCATCTCTCGGATCCTGTCAGTCTATCAACCATTGCCAATTGATGCCGTTGTTTCATCTCTCAGATCCTGTCAGTCTATCAACCATTGCCAATTGATGCCGTTGTTTCATCTCTCGGATGCTGTCAGTCTATCAACCATTGCCAATTGATGCCGTTGTTTCATCTCTCAGATCCTGTCAGTCTATCAACCATTGCCAATTGATGCCGTTGTTTCATCTCTCGGATCCTGTCAGTCTATCAACCATTGCCAATTAATGCCGTTGTTTCATCTCTCGGATGCTGTCAGTCTATCAACCATTGCCAATTAATGCCGTTGTTTCATCTCTCGGATCCTGTCAGTCTATCAACCATTGCCAATTGATGCCGTTGTTTCATCTCTCAGATCCTGTCAGTCTATCAACCATTGCCAATTGATGCCGTTGTTTCATCTCTCGGATGCTGTCAGTCTATCAACCATTGCCAATTGATGCCGTTGTTTCATCTCTCAGATCCTGTCAGTCTATCAACCATTGCCAATTGATGCCGTTGTTTCATCTCTCGGATGCTGTCAGTCTATCAACCATTGCCAATTGATGCCGTTGTTTCATCTCTCGGATGCTGTCAGTCTATCAACCATTGCCAATTAATGCCGTTGTTTCATCTCTCGGATGCTGTCAGTCTATCAACCATTGCCAATTAATGCCGTTGTTTCATCTCTCGGATCCTGTCAGTCTATCAACCATTGCCAATTGATGCCGTTGTTTCATCTCTCAGATCCTGTCAGTCTATCAACCATTGCCAATTAATGCCGTTGTTTCATCTCTCGGATGCTGTCAGTCTATCAACCATTGCCAATTAATGCCGTTGTTTCATCTCTCGGATCCTGTCAGTCTATCAACCATTGCCAATTGATGCCGTTGTTTCATCTCTCAGATCCTGTCAGTCTATCAACCATTGCCAATTAATGCCGTTGTTTCATCTCTCGGATCCTGTCAGTCTATCAACCATTGCCAATTAATGCCGTTGTTTCATCTCTCGGATGCTGTCAGTCTATCAACCATTGCCAATTAATGCCGTTGTTTCATCTCTCGGATCCTGTCAGTCTATCAACCATTGCCAATTGATGCCGTTGTTTCATCTCTCAGATCCTGTCAGTCTATCAACCATTGCCAATTAATGCCGTTGTTTCATCTCTCGGATCCTGTCAGTCTATCAACCATTGCCAATTGATGCCGTTGTTTCATCTCTCGGATCCTGTCAGTCTATCAACCATTGCCAATTGATGCCGTTGTTTCATCTCTCGGATGCTGTCAGTCTATCAACCATTGCCAATTGATGCCGTTGTTTCATCTCTCAGATCCTGTCAGTCTATCAACCATTGCCAATTGATGCCGTTGTTTCATCTCTCGGATCCTGTCAGTCTATCAACCATTGCCAATTAATGCCGTTGTTTCATCTCTCGGATGCTGTCAGTCTATCAACCATTGCCAATTGATGCCGTTGTTTCATCTCTCGGATCCTGTCAGTCTATCAACCATTGCCAATTGATGCCGTTGTTTCATCTCTCAGATCCTGTCAGTCTATCAACCATTGCCAATTGATGCCGTTGTTTCATCTCTCGGATCCTGTCAGTCTATCAACCATTGCCAATTAATGCCGTTGTTTCATCTCTAGGATCCTGTCAGTCTATCAACCATTGCCAATTAATGCCGTTGTTTCATCTCTCGGATCCTGTCAGTCTATCAACCATTGCCAATTGATGCCGTTGTTTCATCTCTCGGATCCTGTCAGTCTATCAACCATTGCCAATTAATGCCGTTGTTTCATCTCTCGGATCCTGTCAGTCTATCAACCATTGCCAATTAATGCCGTTGTTTCATCTCTCAGATCCTGTCAGTCTATCAACCATTGCCAATTAATGCCGTTGTTTCATCTCTCGGATCCTGTCAGTCTATCAACCATTGCCAATTGATGCCGTTGTTTCATCTCTCAGATCCTGTCAGTCTATCAACCATTGCCAATTGATGCCGTTGTTTCATCTCTCGGATCCTGTCAGTCTATCAACCATTGCCAATTGATGCCGTTGTTTCATCTCTCGGATGCTGTCAGTCTATCAACCATTGCCAATTGATGCCGTTGTTTCATCTCTCGGATCCTGTCAGTCTATCAACCATTGCCAATTGATGCCGTTGTTTCATCTCTCAGATCCTGTCAGTCTATCAACCATTGCCAATTAATGCCGTTGTTTCATCTCTCGGATCCTGTCAGTCTATCAACCATTGCCAATTAATGCCGTTGTTTCATCTCTCGGATCCTGTCAGTCTATCAACCATTGCCAATTGATGCCGTTGTTTCATCTCTCGGATGCTGTCAGTCTATCAACCATTGCCAATTGATGCCGTTGTTTCATCTCTCAGATCCTGTCAGTCTATCAACCATTGCCAATTAATGCCGTTGTTTCATCTCTCGGATCCTGTCAGTCTATCAACCATTGCCAATTGATGCCGTTGTTTCATCTCTCAGATCCTGTCAGTCTATCAACCATTGCCAATTGATGCCGTTGTTTCATCTCTCGGATGCTGTCAGTCTATCAACCATTGCCAATTGAAGCCGTTGTTTCATCTCTCAGATCCTGTCAGTCTATCAACCATTGCCAATTGATGCCGTTGTTTCATCTCTCGGATCCTGTCAGTCTATCAACCATTGCCAATTAATGCCGTTGTTTCATCTCTCGGATGCTGTCAGTCTATCAACCATTGCCAATTAATGCCGTTGTTTCATCTCTCGGATCCTGTCAGTCTATCAACCATTGCCAATTGATGCCGTTGTTTCATCTCTCAGATCCTGTCAGTCTATCAACCATTGCCAATTGATGCCGTTGTTTCATCTCTCAGATCCTGTCAGTCTATCAACCATTGCCAATTGATGCCGTTGTTTCATCTCTCGGATGCTGTCAGTCTATCAACCATTGCCAATTGATGCCGTTGTTTCATCTCTCAGATGCTGTCAGTCTATCAACCATTGCCAATTGATGCCGTTGTTTCATCTCTCGGATGCTGTCAGTCTATCAACCATTGCCAATTGATGCCGTTGTTTCATCTCTCAGATCCTGTCAGTCTATCAACCATTGCCAATTGATGCCGTTGTTTCATCTCTCAGATCCTGTCAGTCTATCAACCATTGCCAATTGATGCCGTTGTTTCATCTCTCAGATCCTGTCAGTCTATCAACCATTGCCAATTGATGCCGTTGTTTCATCTCTCGGATGCTGTCAGTCTATCAACCATTGCCAATTGATGCCGTTGTTTCATCTCTCAGATCCTGTCAGTCTATCAACCATTGCCAATTGATGCCGTTGTTTCATCTCTCGGATCCTGTCAGTCTATCAACCATTGCCAATTAATGCCGTTGTTTCAACTCTCGGATGCTGTCAGTCTATCAACCATTGCCAATTAATGCCGTTGTTTCATCTCTCGGATGCTGTCAGTCTATCAACCATTGCCAATTGATGCCGTTGTTTCATCTCTCGGATGCTGTCAGTCTATCAACCATTGCCAATTGATGCCGTTGTTTCATCTCTCGGATGCTGTCAGTCTATCAACCATTGCCAATTAATGCCGTTGTTTCATCTCTCAGATCCTGTCAGTCTATCAACCATTGCCAATTAATGCCGTTTTTTCATCTCTCGGATCCTGTCAGTCTATCAACCATTGCCAATTGATGCCGTTGTTTCATCTCTCAGATCCTGTCAGTCTATCAACCATTGCCAATTGATGCCGTTGTTTCATCTCTCAGATCCTGTCAGTCTATCAACCATTGCCAATTAATGCCGTTGTTTCAACTCTCGGATGCTGTCAGTCTATCAACCATTGCCAATTAATGCCGTTGTTTCATCTCTCGGATCCTGTCAGTCTATCAACCATTGCCAATTGATGCCGTTGTTTCATCTCTCAGATCCTGTCAGTCTATCAACCATTGCCAATTAATGCCGTTGTTTCATCTCTCGGATCCTGTCAGTCTATCAACCATTGCCAATTAATGTCGTTGTTTCATCTCTCGGATGCTGTCAGTCTATCAACCATTGCCAATTGATGCCGTTGTTTCATCTCTCGGATGCTGTCAGTCTATCAACCATTGCCAATTAATGCCGTTGTTTCATCTCTCAGATCCTGTCAGTCTATCAACCATTGCCAATTAATGCCGTTGTTTCATGTCTCGGATCCTGTCAGTCTATCAACCATTGCCAATTGATGCCGTTGTTTCATCTCTCAGATCCTGTCAGTCTATCAACCATTGCCAATTGATGCCGTTGTTTCATCTCTCGGATGCTGTCAGTCTATCAACCATTGCCAATTGAAGCCGTTGTTTCATCTCTCAGATCCTGTCAGTCTATCAATCATTGCCAATTGATGCCGTTGTTTCATCTCTCGGATCCTGTCAGTCTATCAACCATTGCCAATTAATGCCGTTGTTTCAACTCTCGGATGCTGTCAGTCTATCAACCATTGCCAATTAATGCCGTTGTTTCATCTCTCGGATCCTGTCAGTCTATCAACCATTGCCAATTGATGCCGTTGTTTCATCTCTCAGATCCTGTCAGTCTATCAACCATTGCCAATTAATGCCGTTGTTTCATCTCTCGGATCCTGTCAGTCTATCAACCATTGCCAATTAATGCCGTTGTTTCATCTCTCGGATCCTGTCAGTCTATCAACCATTGCCAATTGATGCCGTTGTTTCATCTCTCGGATCCTGTCAGTCTATCAACCATTGCCAATTAATGCCGTTGTTTCATCTCTCGGATCCTGTCAGTCTATCAACCATTGCCAATTAATGCCGTTGTTTCATCTCTCGGATCGTGTCAGTCTATCAACCATTGCCAATTAATGCCGTTGTTTCATCTCTCGGATGCTGTCAGTCTATCAACCATTGCCAATTAATGCCGTTGTTTCATCTCTCGGATGCTGTCAGTCTATCAACCATTGCCAATTGATGCCGTTGTTTCATCTCTCGGATCTGTCAGTCTATCAACCATTGCCAATTGATGCCGTTGTTTCATCTCTCAGATCCTGTCAGTCTATCAACCATTGCCAATTGATGCCGTTGTTTCATCTCTCAGATCCTGTCAGTCTATCAACCATTGCCAATTGATGCCGTTGTTTCATCTCTCAGATCCTGTCAGTCTATCAACCATTGCCAATTGATGCCGTTGTTTCATCTCTCAGATCCTGTCAGTCTATCAACCATTGCCAATTGATGCCGTTGTTTCATCTCTCGGATCCTGTCAGTCTATCAAACATTGCCAATTGATGCCGTTGTTTCATCTCTCAGATCCTGTCAGTCTATCAACCATTGCCAATTGATGCCGTTGTTTCATCTCTCGGATCCTGTCAGTCTATCAACCATTGCCAATTAATGCCGTTGTTTCAACTCTCGGATGCTGTCAGTCTATCAACCATTGCCAATTAATGCCGTTGTTTCATCTCTCGGATGCTGTCAGTCTATCAACCATTGCCAATTGATGCCGTTGTTTCAACTCTCGGATGCTGTCAGTCTATCAACCATTGCCAATTGATGCCGTTGTTTCATCTCTCGGATGCTGTCAGTCTATCAACCATTGCCAATTAATGCCGTTGTTTCATCTCTCAGATCCTGTCAGTCTATCAACCATTGCCAATTAATGCCGTTGTTTCATCTCTCGGATCCTGTCAGTCTATCAACCATTGCCAATTGATGCCGTTGTTTCATCTCTCAGATCCTGTCAGTCTATCAACCATTGCCAATTGATGCCGTTGTTTCATCTCTCGGATCCTGTCAGTCTATCAACCATTGCCAATTAATGCCGTTGTTTCAACTCTCGGATGCTGTCAGTCTATCAACCATTGCCAATTAATGCCGTTGTTTCATCTCTCGGATCCTGTCAGTCTATCAACCATTGCCAATTGATGCCGTTGTTTCATCTCTCAGATCCTGTCAGTCTATCAACCATTGCCAATTAATGCCGTTGTTTCATCTCTCGGATCCTGTCAGTCTATCAACCATTGCCAATTAATGTCGTTGTTTCATCTCTCGGATGCTGTCAGTCTATCAACCATTGCCAATTGATGCCGTTGTTTCATCTCTCGGATGCTGTCAGTCTATCAACCATTGCCAATTAATGCCGTTGTTTCATCTCTCAGATCCTGTCAGTCTATCAACCATTGCCAATTAATGCCGTTGTTTCATGTCTCGGATCCTGTCAGTCTATCAACCATTGCCAATTGATGCCGTTGTTTCATCTCTCAGATCCTGTCAGTCTATCAACCATTGCCAATTGATGCCGTTGTTTCATCTCTCGGATGCTGTCAGTCTATCAACCATTGCCAATTGAAGCCGTTGTTTCATCTCTCAGATCCTGTCAGTCTATCAACCATTGCCAATTGATGCCGTTGTTTCATCTCTCGGATCCTGTCAGTCTATCAACCATTGCCAATTAATGCCGTTGTTTCAACTCTCGGATGCTGTCAGTCTATCAACCATTGCCAATTAATGCCGTTGTTTCATCTCTCGGATCCTGTCAGTCTATCAACCATTGCCAATTGATGCCGTTGTTTCATCTCTCAGATCCTGTCAGTCTATCAACCATTGCCAATTAATGCCGTTGTTTCATCTCTCGGATCCTGTCAGTCTATCAACCATTGCCAATTAATGCCGTTGTTTCATCTCTCGGATCCTGTCAGTCTATCAACCATTGCCAATTGATGCCGTTGTTTCATCTCTCGATCCTGTCAGTCTATCAACCATAGCCAATTAATGCCGTTGTTTCATCTCTCGGATCCTGTCAGTCTATCAACCATTGCCAATTAATGCCGTTGTTTCATCTCTCGGATCGTGTCAATCTATCAACCATTGCCAATTAATGCCGTTGTTTCATCTCTCGGATGCTGTCAGTCTATCAACCATTGCCAATTAATGCCGTTGTTTCATCTCTCGGATGCAATCAGTCTATCAACCATTGCCAATTGATGCCGTTGTTTCATCTCTCGGATCTTGTCAGTCTATCAACCATTGGCAATTGATGCCGTTGTTTCATCTCTCAGATCCTGTCAGTCTATCAACTATTGCCAATTGATGCCGTTGTTTCATCTCTCAGATCCTGTCAGTCTATCAACCATTGCCAATTGATGCCGTTGTTTCTACTCTCGGATGCTGTCAGTCTATCAACCATTGCCAATTGATGCCGTTGTTTCATCTCTCAGATCCTGTCAGTCTATCAACCATTGCCAATTGATGCCGTTGTTTCATCTCTCGGATGCTGTCAGTCTATCAACCATTGCCAATTGATGCCGTTGTTTCATCTCTCAGATCCTGTCAGTCTATCAACCATTGCCAATTGATGCCGTTGTTTCATCTCTCGGATGCAGTCAGTCTATCAACCATTGCCAATTGATGCCGTTGTTTCATCTCTCGGATGCTGTCAGTCTATCAACCATTGCCAATTGATGCCGTTGTTTCATCTCTCAGATCCTGTCAGTCTATCAACCATTGCCAATTGATGCCGTTGTTTCATCTCTCGGATCCTGTCAGTCTATCAACCATTGCCAATTAATGCCGTTGTTTCAAATCTCGGATGCTGTCAGTCTATCAACCATTGCCAATTAATGCCGCTGTTTCAACTCTCGGATGCTGTCAGTCTATCAACCATTGCCAATTGATGCCGTTGTTTCAACTCTCGGATGCTGTCAGTCTATCAACCATTGCCAATTGATGCCGTTGTTTCATCTCTCGGATGCTGTCAGTCTATCAACCATTGCCAATTAATGCCGTTGTTTCATCTCTCGGATGCTGTCAGTCTATCAACCATTGCCAATTGATGCCGTTGTTTCATCTCTCGGATGCTGTCAGTCTATCAACCATTGCCAATTAATGCCGTTGTTTCATCTCTCGGATCCTGTCAGTCTATCAACCATTGCCAATTAATGCCGTTGTTTCATCTCTGATCATGTCAGTCTATCAACCATTGCCAATTGATGCCGTTGTTTCATCTCTCGGATTCTGTCAGTCTATCAACCATTGCCAATTAATGCCGTTGTTTCATCTCTCGGATCCTGTCAGTCTATCAACCATTGCCAATTGATGCCGTTGTTTCATCTCTCGGATCCTGTCAGTCTATCAACCATTGCCAATTGATGCCGTTGTTTCATCTCTCGGATCCTGTCAGTCTATCAACCATTGCCAATTGATGCCGTTGTTTCATCTCTCAGATCCTGTCAGTCTATCAACCATTGCCAATTGATGCCGTTGTTTCATCTCTCGGATCCTGTCAGTCTATCAACCATTGCCAATTAATGCCGTTGTTTCAACTCTCGGATGCTGTCAGTCTATCAACCATTGCCAATTAATGCCGTTATTTCATCTCTCGGATCCTGTCAGTCTATCAACCATTGCCAATTAATGCCGTTGTTTCATCTCTCGGATCCTGTCATTCTATCAACCATTGCCAATTAATGCCGTTGTTTCATCTATCGGATCCTGTCAGTCTATCAACCATTGCCAATTAATGCCGTTGTTTCATCTCTCGGATGCAGTCAGTCTATCAACCATTGCCAATTAATGCCGTTGTTTCATCTCTCGGATCCTGTCAGTCTATCAACCATTGCCAATTGATGCCGTTGTTTCATCTCTCAGATCCTGTCAGTCTATCAACCATTGCCAATTGATGCCGTTGTTTCATCTCTCAGATCCTGTCAGTCTATCAACCATTGCCAATTGATGCCGTTGTTTCATCTCTCGGATCCTGTCAGTCTATCAACCATTGCCAATTAATGCCGTTGTTTCAACTCTCGGATGCTGTCAGTCTATCAACCATTGCCAATTAATGCCGTTGTTTCATCTCTCGGATCCTGTCAGTCTATCAACCATTGCCAATTGATGCCGTTGTTTCATCTCTCAGATCCTGTCAGTCTATCAACCATTGCCAATTAATGCCGTTGTTTCATCTCTCGGATCCTGTCAGTCTATCAACCATTGCCAATTAATGTCGTTGTTTCATCTCTCGGATGCTGTCAGTCTATCAACCATTGCCAATTGATGCCGTTGTTTCATCTCTCGGATGCTGTCAGTCTATCAACCATTGCCAATTAATGCCGTTGTTTCATCTCTCAGATCCTGTCAGTCTATCAACCATTGCCAATTAATGCCGTTGTTTCATGTATCGGATCCTGTCAGTCTATCAACCATTGCCAATTGATGCCGTTGTTTCATCTCTCAGATCCTGTCAGTCTATCAACCATTGCCAATTGATGCCGTTGTTTCATCTCTCGGATGCTGTCAGTCTATCAACCATTGCCAATTGAAGCCGTTGTTTCATCTCTCAGATCCTGTCAGTCTATCAATCATTGCCAATTGATGCCGTTGTTTCATCTCTCGGATCCTGTCAGTCTATCAACCATTGCCAATTAATGCCGTTGTTTCAACTCTCGGATGCTGTCAGTCTATCAACCATTGCCAATTAATGCCGTTGTTTCATCTCTCGGATCCTGTCAGTCTATCAACCATTGCCAATTGATGCCGTTGTTTCATCTCTCAGATCCTGTCAGTCTATCAACCATTGCCAATTAATGCCGTTGTTTCATCTCTCGGATCCTGTCAGTCTATCAACCATTGCCAATTAATGCCGTTGTTTCATCTCTCGGATCCTGTCAGTCTATCAACCATTGCCAATTGATGCCGTTGTTTCATCTCTCGCATCCTGTCAGTCTATCAACCATAGCCAATTAATGCCGTTGTTTCATCTCTCGGATCCTGTCAGTCTATCAACCATTGCCAATTAATGCCGTTGTTTCATCTCTCGGATCGTGTCAATCTATCAACCATTGCCAATTAATGCCGTTGTTTCATCTCTCGGATGCTGTCAGTCTACCAACCATTGCCAATTAATGCCGTTGTTTCATCTCTCGGATGCAATCAGTCTATCAACCATTGCCAATTGATGCCGTTGTTTCATCTCTCGGATCTTTTCAGTCTATCAACCATTGGCAATTGATGCCGTTGTTTCATCTCTCAGATCCTGTCAGTCTATCAACCATTGCCAATTAATGCCGTTGTTTCATCTCTCGGATCCTGTCAGTCTATCAACCATTGCCAATTAATGCCGTTGTTTCATCTCTCGGATCCTGTCAGTCTATCAACCATTGCCAATTGATGCCGTTGTTTCATCTCTCGCATCCTGTCAGTCTATCAACCATAGCCAATTAATGCCGTTGTTTCATCTCTCGGATCCTGTCAGTCTATCAACCATTGCCAATTAATGCCGTTGTTTCATCTCTCGGATCGTGTCAATCTATCAACCATTGCCAATTAATGCCGTTGTTTCATCTCTCGGATGCTGTCAGTCTATCAACCATTGCCAATTAATGCCGTTGTTTCATCTCTCGGATGCAATCAGTCTATCAACCATTGCCAATTAATGTCGTTGTTTCATCTCTCGGATGCTGTCAGTCTATCAACCATTGCCAATTGATGCCGTTGTTTCATCTCTCGGATGCTGTCAGTCTATCAACCATTGCCAATTAATGCCGTTGTTTCATCTCTCAGATCCTGTCAGTCTATCAACCATTGCCAATTAATGCCGTTGTTTCATGTATCGGATCCTGTCAGTCTATCAACCATTGCCAATTGATGCCGTTGTTTCATCTCTCAGATCCTGTCAGTCTATCAACCATTGCCAATTGATGCCGTTGTTTCATCTCTCGGATGCTGTCAGTCTATCAACCATTGCCAATTGAAGCCGTTGTTTCATCTCTCAGATCCTGTCAGTCTATCAATCATTGCCAATTGATGCCGTTGTTTCATCTCTCGGATCCTGTCAGTCTATCAACCATTGCCAATTAATGCCGTTGTTTCAACTCTCGGATGCTGTCAGTCTATCAACCATTGCCAATTAATGCCGTTGTTTCATCTCTCGGATCCTGTCAGTCTATCAACCATTGCCAATTGATGCCGTTGTTTCATCTCTCAGATCCTGTCAGTCTATCAACCATTGCCAATTAATGCCGTTGTTTCATCTCTCGGATCCTGTCAGTCTATCAACCATTGCCAATTAATGCCGTTGTTTCATCTCTCGGATCCTGTCAGTCTATCAACCATTGCCAATTGATGCCGTTGTTTCATCTCTCGCATCCTGTCAGTCTATCAACCATAGCCAATTAATGCCGTTGTTTCATCTCTCGGATCCTGTCAGTCTATCAACCATTGCCAATTAATGCCGTTGTTTCATCTCTCGGATCGTGTCAATCTATCAACCATTGCCAATTAATGCCGTTGTTTCATCTCTCGGATGCTGTCAGTCTATCAACCATTGCCAATTAATGCCGTTGTTTCATCTCTCGGATGCAATCAGTCTATCAACCATTGCCAATTGATGCCGTTGTTTCATCTCTCGGATCTTTTCAGTCTATCAACCATTGGCAATTGATGCCGTTGTTTCATCTCTCAGATCCTGTCAGTTTATCAACTATTGCCAATTGATGCCGTTGTTTCATCTCTCAGATCCTGTCAGTCTATCAACCAATGCCAATTGATGCCGTTGTTTCTACTCTCGGATGCTGTCAGTCTATCAACCATTGCCAATTGATGCCGTTGTTTCATCTCTCAGATCCTGTCAGTCTATCAACCATTGCCAATTGATGCCGTTGTTTCATCTCTCGGATGCTGTCAGTCTATCAACCATTGCCAATTGATGCCGTTGTTTCATCTCTCAGATCCTGTCAGTCTATCAACCATTGCCAATTGATGCCGTTGTTTCATCTCTCGGATGCAGTCAGTCTATCAACCATTGCCAATTGATGCCGTTGTTTCATCTCTCGGATGCTGTCAGTCTATCAACCATTGCCAATTGATGCCGTTGTTTCATCTCTCAGATCCTGTCAGTCTATCAACCAATGCCAATTGATGCCGTTGTTTCTACTCTCGGATGCTGTCAGTCTATCAACCATTGCCAATTGATGCCGTTGTTTCATCTCTCAGATCCTGTCAGTCTATCAACCATTGCCAATTGATGCCGTTGTTTCATCTCTCGGATGCTGTCAGTCTATCAACCATTGCCAATTGATGCCGTTGTTTCATCTCTCAGATCCTGTCAGTCTATCAACCATTGCCAATTGATGCCGTTGTTTCATCTCTCGGATGCAGTCAGTCTATCAACCATTGCCAATTGATGCCGTTGTTTCATCTCTCGGATGCTGTCAGTCTATCAACCATTGCCAATTGATGCCGTTGTTTCATCTCTCGGATGCTGTCAGTCTATCAACCATTGCCAATTGATGCCGTTGTTTCAAATCTCGGATGCTGTCAGTCTATCAACCATTGCCAATTAATGCCGTTGTTTCAACTCTCGGATGCTGTCAGTCTATCAACCATTGCCAATTGATGCCGTTGTTTCAACTCTCGGATGCTGTCAGTCTATCAACCATTGCCAATTGATGCCGTTGTTTCATCTCTCGGATGCTGTCAGTCTATCAACCATTGCCAATTAATCCCGTTGTTTCATCTCTCGGATGCTGTCAGTCTATCAACCATTGCCAATTGATGCCGTTGTTTCATCTCTCGGATGCTGTCAGTCTATCAACCATTGCCAATTAATGCCGTTGTTTCATCTCTCGGATCCTGTCAGTCTATCAACCATTGCCAATTAATGCCGTTGTTTCATGTATCGGATCATGTCAGTCTATCAACCATTGCCAATTGATGTCGTTGTTTCATCTCTCAGATCCTGTCAGTCTATCAACCATTGCCAATTGATGCCGTTGTTTCATCTCTCGGATGCTGTCAGTCTATCAACCATTGCCAATTGATGCCGTTGTTTCATCTCTCAGATCCTGTCAGTCTATCAACCATTGCCAATTGATGCCGTTGTTTCATCTCTCGGATCCTGTCAGTCTATCAACCATTGCCAATTAATGCCGTTGTTTCAACTCTCGGATGCTGTCAGTCTATCAACCATTGCCAATTAATGCCGTTATTTCATCTCTCGGATCCTGTCAGTCTATCAACCATTGCCAATTAATGCCGTTGTTTCATCTCTCGGATCCTGTCATTCTATCAACCATTGCCAATTAATGCCGTTGTTTCATCTATCGGATCCTGTCAGTCTATCAACCATTGCCAATTAATGCCGTTGTTTCATCTCTCGGATGCAGTCAGTCTATCAACCATTGCCAATTAATGCCGTTGTTTCATCTCTCGGATCCTGTCAGTCTATCAACCATTGCCAATTGATGCCGTTGTTTCATCTCTCAGATCCTGTCAGTCTATCAACCATTGCCAATTGATGCCGTTGTTTCATCTCTCAGATCCTGTCAGTCTATCAACCATTGCCAATTGATGCCGTTGTTTCATCTCTCGGATGCTGTCAGTCTATCAACCATTGCCAATTGATGCCGTTGTTTCATGTCTCAGATCCTGTCAGTCTATCAACCATTGCCAATTGATGCCGTTGTTTCATCTCTCGGATGCTGTCAGTCTATCAACCATTGCCAATTGATGCCGTTGTTTCATCTCTCAGATCCTGTCAGTCTATCAACCATTGCCAATTGATGCCGTTGTTTCATCTCTCAGATCCTGTCAGTCTATCAACCATTGCCAATTGATGCCGTTGTTTCATCTCTCGGATGCTGTCAGTCTATCAAACATTGCCAATTGATGCCGTTGTTTCATCTCTCAGATCCTGTCAGTCTATCAACCATTGCCAATTGATGCCGTTGTTTCATCTCTCGGATCCTGTCAGTCTATCAACCATTGCCAATTAATGCCGTTGTTTCAACTCTCGGATGCTGTCAGTCTATCAACCATTGCCAATTAATGCCGTTTTTTCAACACTCGGATGCTGTCAGTCTATCAACCATTGCCAATTGATGCCGTTGTTTCAACTCTCGGATGCTGTCAGTCTATCAACCATTGCCAATTGATGCCGTTGTTTCATCTCTCGGATGCTGTCAGTCTATCAACCATTGCCAATTAATGCCGTTGTTTCATCTCTCGGATCCTGTCAGTCTATCAACCATTGCCAATTGAAGCCGTTGTTTCATCTCTCAGATCCTGTCAGTCTATCAACCATTGCCAATTGATGCCGTTGTTTCATCTCTCGGATCCTGTCAGTCTATCAACCATAGCCAATTAATGCCGTTGTTTCATCTCTCGAATCCTGTCAGTCTATCAAACTCTCTTGTCTTCCGCGGGTTTCTTCTTCCATCTCTCCATATAACATATGTTCTGTATGGTATAGAACCATCCTATGCCACTGTGCACTGGACAATATGACTACAAAACATGTTCTACAGGATTTACCCCAGCACACAACCCTGAGAAGAGCAATGTGGTCCACGCCCACCTCCCTGGAAGAGAAACGATCTGGGACAATCGATTCACTTAAACAGACAGCTGACTTCATGAGAGAGTCTGGAATCCTACTCTGATTCAGTCTCGATTGCAGAGAGAGAGAGAGAGAGAGAGAGAGAGAGAGAGAGTGTATGGTATAGAACCCTATAGAAAATCTAGCAACTATGGTATAGAACCCTATAGAAAATCTAGCAATTATGGTATTGAACCCTATAGAAAATCTAGCAACTATGGTATAGAACCCTATAGAAAATCTAGCAACTATGGTATAGAACCCTATAGAAAATCTCGCAATTATGATATAGAACCCTATAGAAAATCTCGCAATTATGGTATAGAACCCTATAGAAAATTTTGCAACTATGGTATAGAGAACCCTATAGAAAATCTAGCAACTATGAAATAGAACCCTATAGAAAATCTAGCAACTATGGTATAGAACCCTATAGAAAATTTAGCAACTATGTTATAGAACCCTGTAGAAAATCTAGCAACTATAATATAGAACCCTATAGAAAATCTAGCAACTGTGATATAGAACCCTATAGAAAATCTAGCAACTGTGATATAGAACTCTATAGAAAATCTAGCAACTGTGATATAGAACCCTATAGAAAATCTAGCAACTGTGATATAGAACCCTATAGAAAATCTAGCAACTGTGATATAGAACCCTATAGAAAATCTAGCAACTATGGTATAGAACCCTATAGAAAATCTAGCAACTATAATATAGAACCCTATAGAAAATCTAGCAACTATAATATAGAACCCTATAGAAAATCTAGCAACTGTGATATAGAACCCTATAGAAAATCTAGCAACTGTGATATAGAACCCTATAGAAAATCTAGCAACTGTGATATAGAACCCTATAGAAAATCTAGCAAACGTAGTCAGAGTCAGAACTGGTTGTGTCTCACCAAAAAGATGGCAAAAAAACCCTAGATCAACCGGACATGCTGCAGGGAACTGGAGGAGAAAGATTGGACAAGGCCAGGTTTTTCCCAATTGTAAGGCTGTTTGTTGACCTGGTGTACAGGTTTTGACTTGACAAAATATGGAGGGAATGTGACGACATCACTCAACATGTAACAATGGTAAACAACATGTGGGCGTTAGCATTATGTTGCCGTGTCGTCACGTATATAAGTTCTCTCTTCTCCATTATCTATTGGACCAGACATTCAGAGGCTGGTGGAACTAAGCATCGTCATCATCATCATCATCAAGTACCATGCTTGCTGGCGTATGTGATCATGTCTCTCCACATCTTTCGATCTCGACAGCTATTTATCATTTCTGTTGTTGACCTTCTGCCTAGCCATTCTCTTATGCTCTCTGTAATCTTTTCTCTTTTTTTTTTCCTTCTATCTCTTCGTCTCTCAATTTTCACAGCTGTTACAATATATTCAATTTGTTTTCTTCTCATTACATGGCCAAAAAATGATGATTGTCTCTTCCTAACATTGGAAATTAGCTCTCCTTTTGCTTTGCTATTTTTTCTTACTGTATAATAAAGTGATATGTATTCTCTCTCACTGTATTCTAAAGTGATATGTATTCTCTCTCACTGTATTCTAAAGTGATATGTATTCTCTCTCACTGTATTCTAAAGTGATATGTATTCTCTCTCACTGTATTCTAAAGTGATATGTATTCTCTCTCACTGTATTCTAAAGTGATATGTATTCTCTCTCACTGTATTCTAAAGTGATATGTATCCTCTCTCACTGTATTCTAAAGTGATATGTATTCATTCTCACTGTATTCTAAAGTGTTATGTATTCTTTCTCACTGTATTCTAAAGTGATATGTATTCATTCTCACTGTATTCCAAAGTGATATGTATTCTCTCTCACTGTATTCTAAAGTGATATGTATTCATTCTCACTGTATTCTAAAGTGTTATGTATTCTTTCTCACTGTATTCTAAAGTGTTATGTATTCTTTCTCACTGTAGTCTAAAGTGTTATGTATTCTTTCTCACTGTATTCTAAAGTGTTATGTATTCTTTCTCACTGTATTCTAAAGTGATATGTATTCATTCTTACTGTATTCTAAAGCGTTATGTATTCTTTCTCACTGTATTCTAAAGTGATATGTATTCTTTCTTACTGTAAGCGCTGCAATGAGGCTTGTGCAGGAAGCATTCAGAGGATAATGGATTGTTGAAACGATATCTTAGAATGGACGCAGAGAAGAAGAAAGAAAGAATGCCATTATTGAGTATTGCAGATTGATCATCCATTAAAAAAAAAAAAATCCCCGTTACTAGTTGAAGTGGGCGCCTCGGTGACTGAACAGTTAGTGTGCTCACTTCCAGAACAGAAGGAACCAAGCTCAATTCCCTGAAGTGGCGGATTTTTCCGGGCTCGCACAACCTATAGAAATGGAGGCCAAAGAATTTTCTAGGAAGCAAAGACGGCCTGGCGTAATTCTGAACACATGGCTCAAAAATGTGTAGTGGTCATGGACAAATACGGTCACTAGCACCATATTCTCCATACGCCTACTAAAACGTGCAGGGGACATTTACTTTACTTTACCTTATTTTACTTTACTTTACTTCACTTCATTTTACTTTACTTTACTTTATTTTACTTTACTTCACTTTACTTTACTTTACTTTACTTTACTTTACTTTACTTTTTACTTTACTTTACTTCACTTCACTTTACTTTACTTTACTTTACTTTACTTTACTTTTCTTTACATTACTGCACTTTACTTTACTTTACTTTACATTCCTTTACTGTACTTTTCTTAACTTTATTTTACATTCTTTTACTTTATTTTTCTTTACTTTACTTTACATTCCTTTACTTTATATTACTTTACATATTTGAGTAAATGTGGTTAGCATTAAGTTCATTTTGTTTTTCTTCACCGTGAGAAATAGAATCCGATATATTTTTTGTATGTGAGGTGAAGTTAGAAGCCATTGATTGGAATCGAACCCGACCACGTGTCACAACTCAACATTTCACTAACCACTGCTCTATCTCGGCCTCCAGATGCCAGTTTGGCTGAACGTTAAATGATCCTGCCAGATGTTGCGCTTCCCGCTTTGAACCAGCAAATCTAAATTGGCAATCAGAAACCGTCTTTTAAGTTTTATTTGATTTTTTTTTTTGGATTTTAGTGCAGATCCGATTTATTATTTTCTCGCCTGGCATGTAATTTTTTGGTGGCAGATCTATTTCAGTTCTGCAGATATCATCCAACCAACCATCCCACTTGTGTCGATTCCGTTTGTGTCAACGGAACCAGGCATCAAGTCTAACTATTTTGTTTTGTTTTGGTTCAGCAGCCGTGTTGAGTTTACGTTTGGCTTTATATTTTGGGTTAAAGGTGAACCTAAGGACGAACGAAAAGTTAAAGGTGATTTCAAGGGAGTACCAAAATGTTAAAGGTGATTTCAGGGGAGTACCAAAAAGTTAAAGGTGATTTCAGGGGAGTACCAAAAAGTTAAAGGTGATTTCAGGGGAGTACCAAAAAGTTAAAGGTGATTTCAGGGGAGTACCAAAAAGTTAAAGGTGATTTCAGGGGAGTACCAAAAAGTTAAAGGTGATTTCAGGGGAGTACCAAAAAGTAAAAGATACCTCCAAGGGCGTACCAAAAAGTTAAAGATGACTCCAAGGGCGTACCAATTGGTTAAAGATGGCTCCAATGGTATACCAAAAAGTTAAAGATGACTGCGAGGGCGTACCAGTTGGTTAAAGATGGCTCCAAGGGAGTGCCAGAAAGTAAAAGATGACTCCAAGGGAGTGCCAGAAAGTAAAAGATGACTCCAAGGGAGTGCCAGAAAGTAAAAGATGACTTCAAGGGAGTGTCAGAAAGTAAAAGATGACTCCAAGGGAGTATCAAAAAGTAAAAGATGACTCCACGGGCGTATCAAAAAGTAAAAGATGACTTCATGGGAGTACCAAAAAGTAAAAGATGACTTCAAGGGCGTACCAAAAAGTAAAAGATGACTTCAAGGGAGTACCAAAAAGTAAAAGATGACTTCAAGGGTGTGCCAGAAAGTAAAAGATGACTCCAAGGGCGTATCAAAAAGTAAAAGATAACTTCAATGGAGTGCCAAAAAGTAAAAGATGACTTCAAGGGAGTGCCAAAATGTAAAAGATGACTTCAAGGGAGTACCAAAAAGTAAAAGATGACTCCAAGGGCGTACCAAAAAGTAAAAGATGACTTCAAGGGAGTGCCAAAAAGTAAAAGATGACTTCAAGGGAGTGCCAAAAAGTAAAAGATGACTTCAATGGAGTGCCAAAAAGTAAAAGATGACTTCAGGGGAGTACCAAAAAGTAAAAGATGACTTCAAGGCAGTACCAAAAAGTAAAAGATGACTTCAAGGGCGTACCAAAAAGTTAAAGACGACTCCAAGGGAATGCCAGAAAGTTAAAGGTTGCTCAAAGGACGTACCAAACAGTTCAAGGTGAAGACATGCCAAAAAGTTACAGGTAAACCAAAGGACGTACCAAAAGGTTATAAAGGTCAACTTAGGACGTAGAAATAAAAGCCAAATATGGAATTTGTATGCGCACGTAAATTTGTGATGAGAGTAGGAAAAGATAGACTCAATCATTGTCGCTATATTCTGCCACGATGCCAAACATGGACAGGCAATCAAAGACATAAGAATAAAATCGCATGGAAAATAAGATGCATAGAAATGTTGCAAAACTGGTGTGAGAATGATAATTAAAATTGAGAAATATCAATGGGAGAAATATTGCGCAAAAAAAAGTAGATAGATAAAAGTGAGAAATATCAATGGGAGAAATATTGCGCAAAAAAATGTAGATAGATAAAAGTGAGAAATATCAATGGGAGAAATATTGCGCAAAAAAATGTAGATAGATAAAAGTGAGAAATATCAATGGGAGAAATATTGCGCAAAAAAATGTAGATAGATAAAAGTGAGAAATATCAATGGGAGAAATATTGCGCAAAAAAAAATGTAGATAGATAAAAGTGAGAAATATCAATGGGAGAAATATTGCGCAAAAAAATGTAGATAGATAAAAGTGAGAAATATCAATGGGAGAAATATTGCGCAAAAAAATGTAGATAGATAAATGTGAGAAATATCAATGGGAGAAATATTGCGCAAACAAATGTAGATAGATAAAAGTGAGAAATATCAATGGGAGAAATATTGCGCAAAAAAATGTAGATAGATAAAAGTGAGAAATATCAATGGGAGAAATATTGCGCAAAAAAATGTAGATAGATAAAAGTGAGAAATATCAATGGGAGAAATATTGCGCAAAAAAATATAGATAGATAAAAGTGAGAAATATCAATGGGAGAAATATTGCGCAAAAAAAAATGTAGATAGATAAAAGTGAGAAATATCAATGGGAGAAATATTGCGCAAAAAAATGTAGATAGATAAATGTGAGAAATATCAATGGGAGAAATATTGCGCAAAAAAATGTAGATAGATAAAAGTGAGAAATATCAATGGGAGAAATATTGCGCAAAAAAATGTAGATAGATAAAAGTGAGAAAAAAACACACGGGGAAAACAGAAACAAACAGTTCTATCGAACATGAAAGAGTTAGCGGGTCTAGACATGTAAATCATGAGTCTAGAGGTGGAAAGGAAGGCTGGTCGATTCGTTGTGTTTAGTGGAGAATCAGATGTATATACAATCAATACCTTTCAAGACCACTTAGTCTGTATATGCTACGAAAAAATAATTGACGGGCGGTGGAGCGGATATGGGGATGTCCCGTCTGCAATTACACTAATTTAATGAATAGAAGAGAAGAGACATATGATTTAGAGTTTTCTTTTTTATTTCTTCTTTGAAATTTTCCTTTCAATCAAAGGCTAAGGAAAGCAAACCTGAATAAAATGCTGGCTGAAATCGGATGTACTGGGCCACTGGCGCAGAACACAGTGCAACGTTTTAACAGGTATTCAATCAGAATGGATCTAACACTGTACACTGGACAATATGACTACAAAACATGTTCTACAGGATTGCCCTCAGTACACAGACCTGAGAAGAGCAATGTGGTACACACCCACCTCTCTGGAAGAGAAACTATATGGGGCAATCGATTCACTTAAACAGACAGCTGACTTCATGAGAGAGTCTGGAATCCTACTCTGATTGAGTCTTGGTGGCAGAGAGAGAGAGAGAGATAGAGAGAGAGATAGAGAGAGATAGAGAGAGATAGAGATAGAGAGAGAGAGAGATAGAGAGAGATAGAGATAAAGAGAGAGATAGAGAGAGATAGAGAGAGATAGAGAGAGATATAGAGAGAGATAGAGAGAGATAGAGATAGAGAGAGATAGAGAGAGATAGAGAGATAGAGAGAGATAGAGAGAGATATAGAGATAGAGAGAGATATAGAGAGATAGAGAGAGATAGAGAGAGATAGAGAGAGATAGAGAGAGAGATAGAGAGAGATAGAGAGAGATAGAGATAGAGAGAGAGAGGTAGAGAGAGATAGGATAGAGAGAGATAGAGATAGAAAGAGAGAAAGAGAGATAGAGAGAGATAGAGAGAGATAGAGAGAGATAGAGAGAGATAGAGAGAGTTAGAGAGAGATAGAGAGAGATAGAGAGAGATAGAGATAGATAGAGAGAGATAGAGAGAGATAGAGAGATAGAGAGAGATAGAGAGAGATATAGAGATAGAGAGAGATAGAGAGAGATAGAGAGAGATAGAGAGAGATAGAGAGAGAGATAGAGAGAGATAGAGAGAGATAGAGATAGAGAGAGAGGTAGAGAGAGATAGGATAGAGAGAGATAGAGATAGAAAGAGAGAAAGAGAGATAGAGAGAGATAGAGAGAGATAGAGAGAGATAGAGAGAGATAGAGAGAGATAGAGAGAGATAGAGATAGATAGAGAGAGATAGAGAGAGATAGAGATAGAGAGAGAGATAGAGAGAGATAGAGATAGAAAGAGAGATAGAGAGAGATAGAGAGAGATAGAGAGAGATAGAGATAGAGATAGAGATAGAGATAGAGAGAGAGAGAGACTCTGGCTTCTCATGTGCAATAGAGGCAGCAGGACTGATTGAATGTATTCAGATTGATACCGAAGTGAAACAAGG
>JAVIAB010000025.1:18744282-18759282 GCA_032433765.1 Megaustenia siamemsis | reverse complement strand
CCTGATGTATAGCGGTAGTAGCCGTTTAGTTCTCTCTGATGTCCAGCGGTAGTAGCCGTGTAGTTCTTTCTGATGTATAGCGGTAGTAGCCGTTTAGTTCTCTCTAATGTCCAGCTGTAGTAGCCGTGTAGTTCTCTCTGATGTCCAACGGTAGTAGCCGTGTAGTTCTCTCTGATGTCCAGCGGTAGTAGCCGTGTAGTTCTCTCTGATGTCCAGCGGTAGTAGCCGTGTAGTTCTCTCTAATGTCCAGCGGTAGTAGCCGTGTAGTTCTCTCTGATGTCCAACGAAAGTACCGTGCAGTTCTCTCTGATGTTCAGCGACAGTAGGTGTGTAGGTCTCTCTGATATCCAACGACAGAAGCCGTGTAGTTCTCTCTGATGTTCAGCGACAGTAGCCGTGTAGTTCTCTCTGATGTCCAACGAAAGTACCGTGCAGTTCTCTCTGATGTTCAGCGACAGTAGGCGTGTAGGTCTCTCTGATGTCCAGCGACAGAAGCCGTGTAGTTCTCTCTGATGTTCAGCGACAGTAGGCGTGCAGTTCTCTCTGATGTTCAGCGACAGTAGGCGTGCAGTTCTCTCTGATATCCAACGACAGTAGCGTGCAGTTCTCTCTGATGTTCAGCGACAGTAGGCGTGCAGTTCTCTCTGATATCCAACGACAGAAGCCGTGTAGTTCTCTCTGATGTCCAGCGATAGTAACCGTGTAGTTCTCTCTAATGTCCAGCTGTAGTAGCCATGTAGTTCTCTCTGATGTCCAACGGTTGTAGCTGTGTAGTTCTCTCTGATGTCCAACGGTTGTAGCGGTGCAGTTCTCTCTGATGTCAAACGGTAGTAGCTGTGTAGTTCTCGCTGATGTCAAACAGTAGTAGCTGTGTAGTTCTCTCTAATGTCCAACGGTTGTACCTGTGCAGTTCTCTCTGATGTCAAACGGTAGTAGCTGTGTAGTTCTCTCTGATGTCAAACGGTAGTAGCTGTGTAGTTCTATCTGATGCCCAGCGGTAGTAGCCGTGTAGTTCTCACTGATGTCCAGCAGTAGTAGCCGTGTAGTTCTCTCTGATGTCCACCGGTTGTAGCCGTGTAGTTCTCACTGATGTCCAGCAGTAGTAGCCGTGTAGTTCTCTCTGATGTCCACCGGTTGTAGCCGTGTAGTTCTCACTGATGTCCAGCGGTAGTAGCCGTGTAGTTCTCTCTGATGCCCAACGCTAGTAGCCGTGCAGTTCTCTCTGATGTCCAACGGTAGTAGCCGTGCGGCTCTCTCTGATGTCCAAAGGTAGTAGCCGTGCAGTTCTCTCAGATGTCCAATGGTAGTAGCCGTGCAGTTCTCTCTGATGTCCAACGGTAGTAGCTGTGTAGTTCTCTCTGATGTCCAACGGTAGTAGCCGTGCAGTTCTCTCTGATGTCCAACGGTAGTAGCCGTGCTGTTATCTCTGATTTCCAATGACAGTAGCCGTGCAGTTCTCTCTGATGTCCAACGGTAGTAGCCGTGCAGTTCTCTCTGATGTCCAGCGGTAGTAGCCGTGCTGTTATCTCTGATTTCCAATGACAGAAGCCGTGCAGTTATCTTTGATGTCCAACGAATGTAGCCGTGTAGTTCTCTCTGATGTCCAATGACAGTAGCCGTTCAGTTTTCTCAGATGTCCAACGACAGTAGCCGTGCAGTTCTCTCTGGTGTTCAGAGGTAGTAGCCGTGCAGTTATCTCAGATGTCCAACGACAGTAGCCGTGCAGTTCTCTCTGATGTCCAACGACAGTAGCCGTTAGCCGTGCAGTTCTCTCTTACGTCCAACGACATTAGCCGTGTAGTTCTCGCTGATGTGTAACGACAGTAGCCGTTCAGTTTTCTGTGATGTCCAACAACAGTAGCCGTGCAGTTCTCTCTGATGTCCAACGACAGTAGCCGTGTAGTTATCTCTGATGTCCAACGACAGTAGCCGTGTAGTTCTCTCTGATGTCCAACGACAGTAGCCGTGCAGTTCTCTCTGATGTCCAACGACAGTAGCCGTGTAGTTCTCTCTGATGTCCTAGGACAGTAGCCGTTTAGTTCTCTATGATGTCCAACGACAGTAGCCGTGCAATTATCTCTGATGTCCAACGACAGTAGCCGTGCAGTTCTCTCTGATGTCCAACGACTTTAGCCATGTAGTTCTCTCTGATGCCCTAGGACAGTAGCCGTGTAGTTCTCTATGATGTCCAACGACAGTAGCCGTGCAGTTCTCTCTTATGTCCAATGACAGTAGCCGTACAGTTCTGTCTGATGTCCAACTGTAGTAGCCGTGTAGTTCTCTCTGATGTCCAGCGGTAGTGGCCGTGTAGTTCTCTCTTATGTCCAATGACAGTAGCCGTACAGTTCTGTCTGATGTCCAACTGTAGTAGCCGTGTAGTTCTCTCTGATGTCCAGCGGTAGTGGCCGTGTAGTTCTCTCTAATGTCCAACGGTAGTAGCTGTGCAGTTCTCTCTGATGTCAAACGGCAGTAGCTGTGTAGTTCTCTCTGATGTCCTACGACAGTAGCCGTGTAGTTCTCTTTGATGTCCAATGACAGTAGCCGTGCATTTCTCTCTTATGTCCAACGACAGTAGCCGTGCAGTTCTCTCTTATGTCCAACGACAGTAGCCGTGCAGTTCTCTCTTATGTCCAATGACAGTAGCCGTGCAGTTCTCTCTTATGTCCAATGACAGTAGCCGTGCAGTTCTCTCTGATGTCCAACGACAGTAGCCGTGTAGTTCTCTCTAATGTCCTACGACAGTAGCCGTGTAGTTCTCTAGGGTCACTAACAGCATATTCCCTATACGTCACTTGGTGTGACGTGGGTTCTTTACTTTTTTTTATGACACGGCGTGACCACATAGTCTAAGTGGACCCACATAATTCTAATTAAGTATAATAGAGTGTGTGATTTGTTACGTCCAGACTTGTAGACATAAGAATAGAAACGGATATTGATCTTGTACCAAAGTTTGTCAGTTATTAATTCCATTGAATATACTAATCGTAAACAAGATATATAAAGAGAGTAATCTTCTCGTATGATAGCTCACTGTCCAAGACAACGGTTAGCAGAACGATGAATCATAGTAAAGTCAAGAGGACAAGTTAATAAGAGCACTGCTATACCGTATAACAATCATCTGGCCTTCTTTTTCTTCTTCTACCTTTCAGCTCCCTGTGGAGCATAGGTCTTCAACAAACACTTTCCAAGCCGTTATGTTTCTTGCCATTCTTTTAAGATCAACCCATGTCTTCCCCATCATCTTCATCTCTGCTTCTATCTGTCTTCTCCTAGAATTCTTTGGTCTTCCTCTTTGTCTTTTACCCTGGGGAATATAAAAAATGGCCTGTTTTGTAATACTCTCAGTTGGCTTCCGCAGTGTGTGTCCTATCCAATGCCATCGTCTTCGCTGAATCTCTTTATCAACTGGTATTTGACTGGTACATTTCCATAATTCTATGTCAGTGATTTTGTCCTGCCATTTCCATCCTTTTATTCTGCGTAAGCATCCATCAATATTATCTAATAATAATATATCATCTGGCCTTGGAAGAACTTTATTCAAGGAACTGTGAAAGGAGGAAGAACGAGAGGTAGATGATAACATCAGAGAATGGACAAGCCTCGACTTCGTAGAAGCACAAAAAGTGACTGTAGATCAATGGAGAAGTTCTCTCCGACAATCTCCAAGAATGGGGAATGACAAGGGACGGAAGTATAGTTCACACGTTTGATATTTTCTGGAGATATTCCACGGAAACTGTTTCTTCTGTTTCTATTCTCCAGTAAATATATTGTCTGAGTCTATCATGATACATCCTTAGTTGAAAGATTGTTCTTTCCCTTCTACTTTGTAGTTGATAAATAATATAATTATCGCCATGGTTCGCATTTGATAATAGATTTAATGGCTTCCGAATTGTGTCGACCAGAGCTATTTGATTTCCTTACATTCAGATGCAAGTATTGAAGAACTACTGTATGCAACTTCCTCTAATTGACAAAATCACAATGGAAGACCACAATAGAGGGTCTTGAATATGCTATATTACTACTATATGCAGCGGGCGTGATCACGACAAAGTCGGTCTGTCTAGACACAATAAACGTTGCACAAGTAGTGGACAATTTACTTTGGGAAGGGCGATCGATAATCCGCTGGTTGTCAGGTAATGAGACCAGAATAAGAGTTTCATGCGTCGATAATTTTAGTGAAATTAGATTGTCCCAAACTTCTTTGAGTTTTCTCGACTTACGTTGCTTGATATTAACTCACTGGCACATTCTAGAAGTTTTCCCGGCTTATGCCGTTTGATATTAACTCACTGGCACATTCTAGGAGTTTTCCCGGCTTATGCTGCTTGATATTAACTCACTGGCACATTCTAGGAGTTTTCTCGGCTTATGCTGCTTGATATTAACTCACTGGCACATTCTAGGAGTTTTCCCGACTTATGCTGCTTGATATTAACTCACTGGCACATTCTAGGACTTTTCCCGACTTATGCCGCTTGATATTAACTCACTGGCACATTCTAGGACTTTTCCCGACTTATGCCGCTTGATATTAACTCACTGGCCCATTCTAAGAGTTTTCCCGACTTATGCCGCTTGATATTAACTCACTGGCACATTCTAGGACTTTTCCCGACTTATGCCGCTTGATATTAACTCACTGGCACATTCTATGAATTTTCCCGAATTATGCCGCTTGATATAACTCACTGGCACAGTCTAGGAGTTCTCCAGATTTATGCCGCTTGATATTAACTCACTGGCACATTCTAGGAGTTTTCCAGCCTTATACCGCTTAATATTAACTCATTGGCCCATTCTAGGAGTTTTCCAGATTTATGCCGCTTGATATTAACTCACTGGCCCATTCTAGGAGTTTTCCAGATTTATACCGTTTGATATTAACTCACTGGCACAATCTAGGAGTTTTCCAGATTTATACCACTTGATATTAACCCACTGGCACATTCTAGAAGTTTTCCCGATTTATGCCGCTTTATATTAACTCACTGGCACATTCTAGTAGTTCTCCAGATTTATGACGCTTTATATTAACTCACTGGCACAGTCTAGTAGTTTTTCAGATTTATGCCGCTTGATATTAACTCACTGACACAGTCAGATTTATGACGCTTGATATTAACTCACTGGCACAGTCTAGGAGTTCTCCAGATCTAGGTCGCCGTGGGTTGCCACTGTTGAAGTTTTTTTTTCTGATCACAACTTGCAGGTCCTACCAACCATTACGACTTCCGGTGACCTCACTTCCTGTTACACTACAGATCAATGTCAGCTAACATTGTGTTTGTGTGATGTGTGTATGCATGAATCAAAGTGTGCGTACGTGTATTTGTCTGTCAGTGCGTTTCTAGATATTATTTATAAAACACAATTTAGCATTTTTTTTTAAATCGTGAGTGAAAGAAAATCTCTTTTCATTTCTTTATGTCAATTTTGCAATCCGTATGTCCGTGTTATCTGTTTTCTTGTCAATTCTCAAATCTTTTTGTCTTTTCTTTGTATTGTTTACTTTTGTCTTTCATTATTCTTGGAATTTCACGTGGCCTTAGGTTGGTTCAAATTACAAACAAAAGGAAACGAATCAATAGAACTGTTGACATAGAGAGGAACGAATTTCCACATTTTTCAAAAAATGATTCGCTATTGAAATTACATGATTCAATCCTAGTCTGATACCCTCCAGATGATCCTGTCGTTTAGGAGGATGGATAAGTGTTTGCTGAGTTGGAGGAGAGGTGTTAACATTTAGGAAGGGTACTGGACTCATCACATACAAATAGTGTTGTCTAATACAATTGTTTCACCTCGAGCAATGTGCCTAGAGACTAGGAACTGTTAATCTATGTTTCCATGGTAGCCGTGTGTACAGGGGTCCCTTGCCGCGCAGGCAAATAACTCCGTCTCCGACGGTACTCATTTTTTTCTTTTCCATCAATGAGTAATTGACATTACAAGCCGAATCTCGCTGCTGAGACTTCTAGTGGTCGGCGCAGAAACAGAGCTCCCAACTAAAAATCCCAATTATTACAGCAGGGATAGCTCAGTGGTTAGTGAACTTGACTATAAAGGACAAGGGGTAGGGTTCGATCCCAACCGACGACTTCCGGGTTCACCCAGCCTTTAATGGGTACCGGATTTATTTCTGGGAGAGTGAAGCGGCATGGGCGTAATTCCGACCACATTACCCCAAAAATCATGTGCCGAAGGTCGGTAAAATGTATGGTCACTAACACCATATATATCTTGGCGTGACGGGGGTAAAAAAAAAAAAATTACAGCAGGGATTTGAACTCACAACCTCGATTTCTCGACATCATCGTCTTGCCTCGAAGCCATCTATTCCCCCCACCTATCTAACTCGTTCCATACGGACGCTTTTTATCAATGCAACGGGAGAGATGCCAGAGACACACTTTTTCATGCTTTTAGGAATAAATGTTCGCAAAGGCGCGCCTCACAGCACCAGAGCTGGAAGTTGTCAGCGATCCACAACTGATGGCTTGAGCCAGGATCGGTGAGCCAGAACTATCCAGACCATGCTCCACCTCTCCGCGGTGCCTCTAATAACAGACTAAACTGTCTAGTCTGGCCAAGGGTGTAGGGATCGAAAAGGGAAGACAACCCGGTACTCAAAAACGTCGGGATGAAGTCGGATGTGTTGGGCCGAAAGGCGCAAATATCACAGTTATACTGCAAACCACAACACAACGCAGACACACCCACTTAACGTCCTTTTAAGGGCACATGATGATGAGGAATTCTATAGTCTACTAGAATACTCTAGAATACTTATGCCATCGGGCGAACGCATGCAGCAACAGAATAAATCTGCATTTTTATATTTATCTAACATATAACATATTGTTTATGACGTTTTAAATTGAACAAGGTATTATATTTCAGGGAATAATAGAAGGAAAAGGTATGTGTTAGCACTCGGAAAAAATGACAAATAAACAACAACAGAAAAAAACAAAGAACAATAAATGGTCCGATAATAAACAATAAATTGTCCCTATTTTAATAATATTTATTTATTATTATTTGTCTCTATTAGATTTCACCAATACCAAGATGATACAAGACATGTAAGCAGAATATGGTTTGATGACGGTTTACACTAATCAAATTGAGAGTAACGCACTGTGCGGCGAAACATACGGAAAGAGCTAATAGTACGATAAGTCTCTCTCTCTCTCTGCGATCAGGACCCAATCAGAGTAGAATTCAAGCTCCTCACATGAACTCAGCTGTCAGGTTAGGTGTGTTACAAACAGAACATCACAATTACAGTCTGCCAGATCCACTCTGATTGAACACCCGTTAAAAACGTTGCACTGTGTTCTGCGCCAGTGGCCCAGTGCATCCGATTTCAGCCAGCATTTTTTTCAGGTTTGCTTTCCCTAGCCTTTGATTGTCCCCAATCTTCCTGCAAGGCAGCAGGTGATCTTTTCTGTAGGGGGATTCTGCCCTTAAATGGTCGGCCCTCCCAGGTTTACGAGCACCATCTGCCCGAGTCACTAGAGGTGACTAACACAGACATGCACACACAAAGATATGAGATGTGACAAACACATACATGCACATAGCGATACGAGGCATGACTAACACTGACATACATCAAGATATATGACACATGACTAACATAAACATACACATAAAGATATGAGATATGACTGACATAGACATGCACCCACAAAGAAATTACACATGTCTAACATGGACATGCACACAAAGATATGAGATATGACCAACATGGATAGGCACACACAATGATATGAGATGTGACATACACAGACATGCACACACAAAGATATGAGATATGACCAACATGGATAGGCACACACAATGATATGAGATGTGACATACACAGACATGCACACACAAAGATATGAGATATGACTAACATAAACATACACACAGAGATATGAGATATCACTAGCCCAAACACAAAGATATGACATATGACTAAACACATACACACTTAAAGATATGAGACATGATTAACACGGACACTAAGTGAGATTTCACCATACAGCGACATTATTTGCTGCAGGACATCGTTTACACTTCAGTGTAATCATCATCTAGTGATTTGTCGCAGTTGTAGCTTATCTGCCTTGACAGCTAATGTCGAGATTTCTATGTCCTGCGCCAGATGTCCAGAGTCTGTATCAATCAGTACAGGCTCGGCTGTGATATAGTGCACCCACATTGTTCTAGATTTTCCTCTCCCTCGTTTACTCTGAACGATACTCTCCATAATTATCTTATCTAGGCCATTATGTCGTTTTTCGTGACCAAAATGTTTTATTTCTTTTTCTTTTATATTCTTCGTGAACCAATTTTCTTGATTTTAAAATCATCAACAATTGACAAGTTTTTCCGACATCAAGTTTAAGGTTTTAATCTTAATGTCAGCGATTCTTGGACAACTTGTGCAAAGCAGGAGAGAAGGCTAAATGCATTCCATATGCGATGTCTGGGTTGTATTCTTGATATCACCTGGAAGGATAAAGTGACAAACCTGGAGGTCATGACTCGCACAAGCCTCCCGAACATCTACACCCTGCTCAAACAACATAGGATACGCTGACTGGGCCTCGTACACTATGAAAGATCGCCGCATACCAAAAGTTATACTCTATGGACAACTAGTAGTTGGCAAAAGGCATAGGGGGCGCCCAAAACTTTGATTTGTAGATGTGTGTAAACGTGACATGAAGACTCTGAACGTAAACCATGCAGCCTGGGAAGAAATAGCTGCAGACCGCAATCTTTGGAAACACACTCTAAAGCTCCAACTCAAACAAGAAGCGGACAGATTCATAAAGAGAATACATGGCGAAAGAAAAGTAAAAAAAATAACATTTCTGGGGGCGCTGAAAAATCCATAGTCAATTATGACTGACGGTGGCTACTAACTACTTATACTAAGTAATTATTTTGTGGTCTAAGGCAGAGGCGTATCCGTCGAGAATTGAATTGATGATACATTGTTCTCTCCATAATCTGAGATCGCTCGACGATGACTATTCCTTGTCGTCCGCCCTCTCACTAACGACAGGTTTATGTAGTTGCATTGTTTCAAACACCAAGTTAGGATATCTGCGACTTTCGTCCCAAAACTTCCGACTTCAGCGTGTGACATTTTTGGGTATCGATTCCTTCCCTCTTCTTTCCATTTTCTTTAGCCAGACTGGTTATCGTGTTTCACGATCCTCTTCTAGGAGGTAGAGTAGGATCTTTGTCAGTTTTTGTTCACTGATCTTAAGGAAAGTAATCAGCTATGGGTAGTTGACCGGTTACAGTCACCATTACTGACTATAGAAATAAATACCATAGTTCGTCTTGATTTATCAGAAAAAAATCTTTCCACAGACATTCCAATATTTTCCACAGACATTCAAATATTTTCCACAGACATTCCAATATTTTCCACAAACATTCCAATATTTTCCACAGACATTCCAATATTTTCCACAGACATTCCAATACTTTCCACTGACATTCCAATATTTTCCACAGACATTCAAATATTTTCCACAGACATTCCAATATTTTCCACAGACATTCCAATACTTTCCACTGACATTCCAATATTTTCCACAGACATTCAAATATTTTCCACAGACATTCCAATATTTTCCACAGACATTCCAATACTTTCCACAGACATTCCAATATTTTCCACAGACATTCCAATATTTTCCAGACATTCCAATACTTTCCACAGACACTTCAATATTTTCCACAGACATTCCAATATTTTCCAGACATTCCAGTACTTTCCACAGACACTTCAATATTTTCCACAGACATTCCAATATTTTCAACAGACATTCCAATACCTTCCACAGACATTCCAATACTTTCCACATACATTCCAATATTTTCAACAGTCGTGACCAAAGTCTTGGTGGTCTAGATGTAAGATGTTGACCTCTAGGTGAGATGGTTTCGATTCGAATCCCACAATTGGCTGTGGATAATTCACACTTCAAATTCTTTTCTTTGTTGCTTTACCCTCTGATGGTTTCTGGGTAAAGAGATCCGATGTCTAGCCCTCTCGGATACCAAAGAGAAACAGGATGTCCTATGTACTTTCTACGCACGCTAAAGCACTTTTGGAAGTTGGAAATTTAAAAAAAGTAGGACCCAAAAAATGGTCGCTCCACGGGCAATATCGATAGGAACAGAATCTACCCAAAAATGGTAAGACTCTATGATAAAGGACGAGAGTATCTGTAAAGTCGGATAATATCTGCCTGTATGGCGAGGGACACCTGTTAGTTAGTCCCCCTGAAATTGATCGCACTTTGAACAACTCTACATAACTGCTCAGATCTCCTCCTCAGCAAATCCTGCAGCGTGAAACCTGCAGGTGTGAACATTAGTATAAAGTAATATTCAAGCAAAACTCATTCCTTCAAGACTTTGCTAGATAATAAAGCAGACAAAGTAATAAAAAAAAAAGTAAATTACCCCCGTCACGCCAAGTGGCGTATAGGGAATATGGTGTTATTGACCATAAATTTTGCAGACCTTCAGCACATGATTTTTGGGGTAATGTGGTCGGTATTACGCCCGTGCCGCTTTACTTTCCCAGAAAAATTCCGGTACCCATTAAAGGTTGGGTGAAACGTATGCCATCGGTTGGGATTGAGCCTTACCCCTTGTCCTTTGTAGTCCAGTTCACTAACCACTGAGCTATCGCGGCTCCCAAGTTTATGATAAGTGATGTTTTAAAGTTGACAAATATGACACTCTCTAGTCTGAAACATGAAGGAAATGATAAAACATCCAAACATTATCGTCTGTAATCAGAAGGAAAAGGTGGTCAAATGTTGGTCATGACAAGATACAAGAACATAGTCTCAAAGCTGGCCCTCAAGTGGAAACGAGAGGGTAAAAGAAAGAAGAGACGAGTTAGAGAAACACTAACAAGAACATTGAGACGAGAGGCAATAACAGCATGCATCGCATCAGCGTCCTTGCAGATATTGAGAGAATTGCCCAGAATAGGGACGTATGACGTGGTACAATGCTGGTCCTGTGCAAAGTTTGACACTTTATCACTCCGTCACGGCGGACATGACGAATCTAGAATTTGTGGAATATATGATAATGTTGGCTCATGAGAACAATAGAGAGACGGACAGACAGGATATAAGTACAGACAGACAGACAGACAAACATGATAGACAGACAAACATGATAGACAGACAGGCATGATAGGCAGACAGACAGACCCCACATAGATAGCCAGACAGACAGACAGGAGAGATAGACAGACAGACTGGACAGACAAGACATACGGATAGACAGGACAGACAGATAGATTAAAAAGAAAGACAGACAGATAGCCAGAGAGACAAACCGACTGACAGACCGACAGGACAGACAGATAGACAGACAGGACATAAAAGAGATAGACAGAGAGATAGACAGGACAGAAGGACAGACAAGACTGTCAGACAGACAGACATGATAGACAGACAGACAGGGCATATATATAGACATACAGACAAACAGACAGATAGACATGACAGACAGACAGAGACGGGACAGACAGACAGAGACAGACATGACAGACAGAGATGGCAGACAGATAGATAGATAGATAGATAGATAGATAGATAGATAGATAGATAGATAGATAGATAGATAGATAGATATCATCATCATCATCATCATCAAGTACCAAGCCTGCTGGCGTAGGTGATCATGTCTCTCCACATCTTTCGATCTCGACAGTTATTTATCATTTCTGTTGTTGACCTTCTGCCAAGCCATTCTCTTAAGCTGTCTGGTATCTTTTCTTTTTGCTTCCCTCTATCTCTTCGTCCCTCAATTTTCCCTATTGTCACAATATATTCCAGTTGTTCCCTTCTCATTACATTGCCCAAAAAATTATGATGGTTTCTTTCTAATATAGGATATTAGCTCTCTATTTTTGTTTTTTCCTCTTTCAGAACGTTTTCATTACTCTTAGTAGCAGTCCATGGTACTCTCAACATTCTTCTATAAAACCATATTTCTATAGCCTCCAGTGATTTTCTTATGTGTTGTCCTGTTGTCCATGATTCACATCCATATGTTGAGACTGGCGAAACATAACATTTAAGAACTCTTTTTGTTGTCTCTATTGTCAAAAGTGGATTGCATAGTATCTTCCTTAATTTTTGGCAAGCTGCCTTTGCTCGAGTCATTCGGCATTTCATCTCTGTTTTACATCTACCATCTGAGGTTAACATTGTTACCAGCTAATTACATACATTTACCTGTTTCAATATTTTTCCAATTGTCTTTATTGTGCATTGCGATGATGTCTTTTTCCTTGTTGATACCATTACTTTTGTCTTTGTGCTATTGAGGCTAAGTCCTTTATTTTTGCTTTCCTTTACTATAATGTTTGACATTTCCAGCAACTCATTTTCACTCTTAGCGATTTAGACTGTATCCTCGGTATAGTAAAAAATGTAAAGTACCCCCGTCACGCCAAGTAGCGTATAGGGAAATATGATGTTAGTGACCCTATATTTTACAGACTTTCAGCACATGACTTTTGGGTAATGTGGTCGGTATTACGCCCGTGCTGCTTTACTTTCCCAGAAAAAAAATCCGGTACCCATTTAAGGCTGAGTGAACCCGGAAGCCGTCGGTTGGGATAGAACCCTACCCCTTGTCCTTTGTAGTCCAGCTCACTAACCACTGAGCTATCGCGGCTCCGTGTATCCTCGGTATACCTTAGATTATTTATTTTATGACCTCCAATTGTTATTCCAGGCATGCCCCTTATGGATCTTAAAATAATCTCACTATACATATTAAACAAATCTGGTGACAGCACACAACCTTGTCTAACACCCTGCTTTATTTGTTGAAACATTCCCAATTGATTTCCAGTTCTTATGGCCGCTGTTTGTTGCCAGTACATGTTCTTTATTATTCTTAGATCTTTGCTGTCTACGTTTATGCCTTCTAAAATTTTGATTATTTCTTGGTGCTTTACTTTGTCAAATGCTTTGGTATAATCTATGAAACATAGGTATAGATAAGACACAACAATCATGTCGATGCTCAGATGTCGAAGACTAAGTTGGCTGGGGCATGTCCAACGAATGGAAGAAAAGCGCATTCCTAGGCAAGTACTATATGGTGAACTAATACACGGAAAAAGACACATCGGCAGACCTAATTACGATATAGAGATATCTGTAAATCATCTCTGAAAGACTTCTCCATATGTGAAAATGACTGGGAACATCTGGCAAGTAATCGCACATCATGGAGAACATGTATAAGGAACGGTATAACATCATTTGAGACTGTACTAAGGCAAAACTTAGAAGAGAAAACTCATGAAAACTCATGTGACTCATGAAAAAGGATGGAAAACTCTGTTGATCAGCGAGCCTGACTTGTTCATTATGTGACCGCGTGTGTTTGTCAAACATTGGTAGAATTAGCCATGAGAGAAGCTGTTTAACAAACACAAAGCCTAAAAAAATACACAATAGCCTCCACTAGACCGTCTGACAAGACGAAAAGAGCCATACATAGGTATAGATCTGTATTCAACTCTATTGCTCTTTCTACCAATGATCTTATGAGGTATATGGCATTGCTCTTTCCTTTACCTCCAACAAAACCACACTGTTCATCGCTAATTTCTGGACTAATTTTATTTCACTCTCTTCGCATGATGATTCTTAGTAATATCTTAGTCATGCGACTCATAAGGCTTATTGTGCGATGATTATCGCATTCAATCGCACCCGATTTCCTTGGTAGGGCTATGAATATTGATTTGAGCAGGTCGTCTGGTATATATCCGCTGTTGTAGATATCATTCAATATTTTTGTTATTATTTCTATTCCAAAATCACCCGTAGCTTCAATCTCTTCTTTAGTTATATTATCTGGTCCAGGAGCTTTCCCTGCTCTCATATTGCGCAAGGCGTTTTCAACTTCTATTTTAAGTATTTCTGGTCCTTTCCTATTCTAAAAATTTACTTCTTTTCGTTCAACACCGTAAAGATCTTTAATGCATTCTGTCCATCGTTCCGTTATGCTTTCTTGTTCAATTAACAGTTCTCCTTGCTTTGATCTTAAACATCCAGTTTTTGATTGCGTTTGTCTTCCTGTTAATTCGTCAGTTCGTACATAGCTTTGACATCTCGTTTTTTGTTGTATTTCACTTATTTTTGCATCTTCGTTTCAGCCAAGATTCTTCTGCCTCATTTCATTTTATTACAATTTCTTTATTTAATCTCTTCTACTCATCTTTATTTTCTTTATTTCTTTTTCCTGCATCCATTAGCTGTAAAATGACATCTGTCCTCCATCTCTTTCCTGAATTTGTCCTCACTGGTGGTATGAACTCGTTTGATCTCTGCTTCATTGATTTTTTAGCATTTCCCACTTTTCATCAATGCTTTGTATCTTTTTCTATAGCATTTTGCCTGTTCAGAATTGTAATGTTATATTTGTTTTGTAACCTCTTGTCTGGTATGAGTAAGTAAAGTAAAGTACCCCCCGTCACGCCAAGTGGCGTATAGGGAAATATGGTGTTAGTGACCCTATATTTTACAGACCTTCAGCACATGATTTTTGGGGTAATGTGGTCGGTATTACGCCCGTGCTGCTTTTACTTTCCCAGAAAAAATCCGGTACCCATTTAAGGCTGGGTGAACCCGGAGCCGTCGGTTGGGATCGAACCCTACCCCTTGTCCGTAGTAGTCCAGTTCACTAACCACTGAGCTATCGCGGCTCCTACTAATTTTTAGGGAATTAGTAAAACCCAGGTGTCCTCGCCAGGATTACGAACCCCGGCTGTTGCCGTGGTAAGCCAACCGCCTATCGATTGCGCTAACCGGACACCTTTGTCTGGTATGAGCACATCCAAATTTAATTAGATGTTAATTGAGGATCGTTTTACTTCTTTTAATTTGACTCTAAGCTTTCCCACAACTG
>JAVIAB010000025.1:18571782-18741782 GCA_032433765.1 Megaustenia siamemsis | reverse complement strand
ATCACTTATATTACTAATTAATCTAAACAAGTAGCGATTATTCTAATTAGTACCGATCTCTCTAATAAGATCTGATCTCATGAATAAGTATTGATCTTTCTAATAAGTATTAAGCACTCTATTATGTTTTGCTCATTTTAGTCAATGTTGATCTCTCTAATAAACAGAGAAATCACTATTACGTAAAGATCCCTCTACTAAGTATTAATCTCTCTAATAAGCATTGATTCCTCTATTAAGTACTAATCTCTGTAATAATTATTAATTCCTCTATTAAGTACTAATCTCTCTAATAATTATTAATTCCTCTATTAAGTACTAATCTTTCTAATAAGTATTGATTCCCCCATCAATTACTAATCTTTCTAACAAGTACTATTCTAAGGTATAAATATTAAGCTCTCAAATAAGCACTGATCCCTCTATTAAATGCTAATCCCTCCAACAAGTAATAATTACTCTAATAAGTACTAATATCTGTTATATGAATTGCTCCCTCTAACAAGTAATAATGTCTCTAATAAGCACTAAACTCCGTAATAAGCTTTAATCCTTCTATTAAGTACTAATCTCTCTAATAAGTATTGATCCCTCTACTAAGTACTAATCTCTCTAATAAGTATTGATCCCTCTACTAAGTACTAATCTCTCTAATAAGTATTGATCCCTCTACTAAGTACTAATCTCTCTAATAAGTATTGATTTCTCTATTAAGTACTAATCTCTCTAATGAGAATGTATCTCTCCATTAAGTACTAATCTCTCTAATGAGGATTTATCCCTCCATTAAGTACTAATCTCTCTAATGAGGATTTATCTCTCCATTAAGTACTAATCTCTCTAATGAGGATTTATCCCTCCATTAAGTACTAATCTCTCTAATAAGCATTGGCCCCTCCATTAAGTACTAATCTCTCTAATGAGGATTTATCCCTCCATTAAGTACTAATCTCTCTAATAAGCATTGATCCCTCCATTAAATACTTATCTCTCTAATAAGCATTGATCCCTCCATTAAGTACTTATCTCTCTAATAAGCATTGATCCCTCCATTAAGTACTAATCTCTCTAATAAGCATTGATCCCTCCATTAAGTACTTATCTCTCTAATAAGCATTGATCCCTCCATTAAGTACTTATCTCTCTAATAAGCATTGGCACCTCCATTAAGTACTAATCTCTCTAATAGGCATTGATCCCTCCATTAAGTACTAATCTCTCTAATAAGCATTGATCCCTCCATTGAGTACTAATCTCTCTAATAAGCATTGATCCATCCATTAATTACTAAGCTCTCTAATAAGCATTGATCCATCCATTAAGTACTAATCTCTCTAATACGCATTGATCCCTCCATTAAGTACTAATCTCTCTAATAAGCACTGATCCCTCCATTAAGTACTAATCTATCTAATAAGCATTGATCCCTCAATTAATATCAAAAGCTAAGGAAAGCTAACCTGAATAAAATGCTGGCTGAAATCGGATGCACTGGGCCACTGGCGCAGGACACAGTGCATTGTTTTAACGGGTGTTTAATCAGAGTGGATCTGGCAGACTCTAATTGTGATGTTCTGTCTGTGGGGGCGATCAACACACTTAATATATCATTATAAAGATCCTTAATGTATTCTGTCCATCGTTCCCTTATGCTTGCTTGTTCAATCAACAGTTCTCTTTCCTTTGATCTTAAACATCCAGTTTTTGATTGCGTTTTTCTTCCTGTTAATTCTTCAATTAGTTTGTATATAGCTTAAGCATCTCCTTTTTGTTGCATTTCAATCTCTTAGCATCTCTCTTTTAGCCATGCTTCTTTTGCTTCATTGCATTTTATCACAATTTCTTTTTTAATCGCTTATACTCATCTTTATTTTCTTTATTTCTTCTTCTTGTGTCCATTAGCTGCAAAATGTCATCTGTCATCCATTTCTTTCTTGAATTTGTTCTCACTGGTGGTATGAACTCTTTTGATGTTTGTTGCATTGATTCTTTTAGCATTTCCCACTGTTCATCAATGCTTTATATCTTCTCTATTGCATTGTACCGGTTCTGAATTGTGATTATATATTTGTCTTGCAGCTTCTTGTCTGATTTGAGTAAATCTAAATTTAACTTGATGTTAACTGAGGCTCGTTTTGTTGTTTTTAATTTTACTCTAAGCTTTCCCACAACTGGTACATGATCACTATTGCAATTTGCCCCTGGTCTAGTTTTCACACACACCAGACTGTTTCTAAATCTATTGCTTATCATTATGTAATCAATTTGATTACGTGCGTTGTCTCCTTGGCTTTTCCATATCCACAAACGTCTTGGATATTGCTTAAACCAGGTGTTTCCTATCATCATGCTGTGTGTTCTTGCCCAGTCAATAAGTTTCTCACCTCTTTCATTCCTCTCGCTTTAGCCATAGTGACCACCTACTTCCTCAACTCTTTCCTTTCCTACTTTTGCGTTAAAATCCCCTAGAACTTTGGTGTTTTCATGTGGTTTATATTCATGAAGTGCCTCATTTAACTCGTCGTAAAATTTATCAATAGTTTCCTCTAGACTGTCTGCTGTTGGTGCATAAACTTGTTTATAGTAGAATAAATAAGGTTATGCGCTACTACTGCTACTACTACTACTACTACTAATACTATCACTACTACTACTACTAATACTATAACTACTACTACTAATACTATCTCTACTACTACTACTACTGCTAATACTACCACTACTACTACTACTACTAATACTATCACTACTACTACTAATGATATCACTACTACTACTACTACTAATACTATCACTACTACTACAAATGATATCACTACTACTACTACTACTACTACTAATACTATCACTACTACTACTACTACTACTACTACTACTACTAATGCTACTAATACTATCACTACTACTACTAATACTATCACTACTACTACTACTACTAATACTATCACTACTACTACTACTACTTCTACTAATACTATCACTACTACTACTACTATTAATACTATCACTACTACTACTAATACTATTACAACTACTACTACTGCTAATACCATCACTACCGCTACTACTTCTAATACTATCACTACTACTAATACTATCACTACTACTAATACTATCACTACTACTGCTAATACTATCACTACTACTAATACTATCACTACTACTAATACTATCACTACTACTAATACTATCACTACTACTGCTAATACTATCACTACTACTGCTAATACTATCACTACTACTAATACTATCACTACTACTAATACTATCACTACCGCTACTACTACTAATACTATCACTACTACTAATACTATCACTACTACTAATACTATCACTACTACTAATACTACCACTACTACTACTAATACTATCACTACTACTAATACTATCACTACTACTAATACTATCACTACTACTAATACTATCACTACTACTAATACTATCACTACTACTAATACTATCACTACTACTACTAATACTACCACTACTACTAATACTATCACTACTACAAACTAATACTATCACTACTACTACTAATACTATCACTATTACTTCTACTAATACTACTACTAATACTATCACTACTACTACTAATACTCTCACTACTACTACTACTACTAATACTATCACTACTACTACTAATACTATCACTACTACTACTAATACTATCACTACTACTACTAATACTATCACTACTACTACTAATACTATCACTACTACTACTAATACTATCACTACTACTACTAATACTATCACTACTACTACTAATACTATCACTACTACTACTAATACTATCACTACTACTACTAATACTGAAGGGAGGTCAAAAAGTAATGCACACCAATTTTTTTCTCGGAAACTATTCGGGCAAAATGTGTGAAATTTTCACAGATTGTAGCTGAACATCCCCTTTACACTACCCATTTTTCAACATAATCTCCGTCCAAGCGTATTGCCTTACGCCAACGCGAAACTAGGTCATGAATGCCTCGTTTGTACCAAGTTTTGTCCTGCTCGCGTAGCCATTTTTTAACTGCACGGATCACATCCTCATCATTGTCAAAGTGTTTCCCACGCAGGAATTTTTTGAGTGGTCCAAACAGATGGAAATCTGAGGGAGCCAGATCAGGGCTGTAAGGAGGATGGGGCAGTACAGTCCAACCAAATTTGTTGATTGCTTCCCGTGTTACCAGACTTGTGTGAGGGCGTGCATTGTCATGTTGAAGCAACAAATCTGCAGATGGCTTATTAGGCCGAACTCTGTGGAACCGATTTTTGAGTTTTGTCAGTGTATTGATGTAAGCTGTCGAGTTGATTGTCTCACCTCTTGTCATTACATCAACAAGAATCACACCATCAATGTCCCAGAAGACAGTGATCATCACCTTTCCGGCTGATGGAGATGTTTTGATTTTTTTTCTTTTTGGTGACTGCGGATGATGCCATTCCATTGACTGCATTTTTGTTTCAGGCTCATAATAATGTGCCCACGTTTCGTCACCGGTAACAATTTTTGGACAAAAACATTTCTCCTTCAACACCGAAACGCTCCAACAATTCAGAACAGAATGTTTTCCTTTGAACTCTGTGATCATTTGTTAGGCACCGAGGAACCCATCGAGCGCAAATCTTTGAATATCCGAGAGTTTTAAAAATTGCGATTGCACTTCCCTTGCTGACTGTAAGCTGCAATTCCAATTGCTGACTAGTGATACGCCTATCCTTACGAATAATGGCATCAGCCCGGTTTAACATGTCTGTGCTGGTAGCCGAGGCAACACGTCCAGAACGCGGTAAATCATGCAGCTCCACTCGTACACTTTCTGCAGCTTTAATTCTCTGAACCCAGCGACTAACTGTGCTCCTATCGGCTGCAGAACATTTGTACACTGCACACAGTCGTTTATGAATGTTTGCCACAGTTTCTTTTTCCGCAACCAGAAATTGTATGACAATTCGCTGTTTGTAACGGACATAGTTCTCATCAGCAGTCAGATAAAAACGATGCAGGAAAACACAAATGAACTATCATCAATAGCCAGCAAAATTGGGCTTGAGGTCAATCATGAAAAGACTAAAGTCATGAAAAGTTTAATTCCAACAAGTGACAAAATATACATGGAAAACAAACCAGTAGAAGAGATCGATCACTTTATCTATCTTGGAAGTCACATTGATCGAGAAGGGGATACGAGCAAAGAAATTAGAATCAGACTGGCTAAAGCAGCAATGTCTTTCAGAAGCCTTGAAAAGTTGTGGAAATCAAAACTCATTAGCACAAACACAAAACTTAGGCTATTCAAATCAAATGTACTATCAACCCTTACGTATGCGTGTGAAAGCTGGAAAACAACAAGAGATATAGAAACAAAGTTGAACGCATTCGAAAATAAATGTCTAAGGAAAATACTTGGTATAGAATGGAACGAATTCAAAACAAACGAGGAAATTAGAGAAATCGCCAATCAACCACTAATATCTTCAGTAATAAAGAAAAGACGATGGTCATACGTTGGACATGTGATGAGAAGAGATAATAATCGAATAGCAAAGCAAGCCCTCATATGGGAAACAACAGGTAAAAGAAAAAGAGGAAGACCCAGGGAGACACTGAGAAGAACATTGATGAGAGAGGCAAGAGCAGCAGGAGTCGGCTCCCTCAATGAGATAGAACTGCTTGCACAGAACAGAGACAGATGGCGAGATTTGATAAAATATCTTTAAAAGAAAACTGCTAGAACAAAAATTCATATAGGAGAAGGTGTATCTTGGTCTACGCCCTATGGGCCGGTTACGGCTCGAAAGGTCAATAGATCAACGGACATTGTTGACAAGCCCCAATTTAACGGTTCATAGATTGTGTAATATTTTTCAGAATGCTGTGCAATTTGGTGCACATAATTGGAACATGTCAAATTCCAAGTGTGCAAAATTTCATATTCCTATCTTTATTATTAGCCGAGAAAAAAATTGGTGTGCATTACTTTTTGACCTCCCTACGTACTATCACTACTATTACTAATACTATCACTACTACTACTAATACTATCACTACTACTACTAATACTATCACTACTACTACTACTACTAATACTATCACTACTACTACTAATACTATCACTACTACTACTAATACTATCACTACTACTACTAATACTATCACTACTACTACTACTACTAATACTATCACTACTACTACTAATACTATCACTACTACTACTAATACTATCACTACTACTACTAATACTATCACTACTACTACTAATACTATCACTACTACTACTAATACTATCACTACTACTACTACTACTAATACTATCACTACTACTACTAATACTATCACTACTACTACTAATACTATCACTACTACTACTAATACTATCACTACTACTAATACTATCACTACTACTACTACTACTAATACTATCACTACTACTACTAATACTATCACTACTACTACTAATACTATCACTACTACTACTACTACTAATACTATCACTATTACTACTAATACTATCACTACTACTACTAATACTATCACTACTACTACTACTACTAATACTATCACTACTACTACTACTAGTGGACGGCGTTAACCGTCTTTCTGGCATCCCCTGCACCTTCTTTCAATTCCGAACGTATGGACTTTGTCCCTCCTTCGGAAATCCTTGAAACGAAGTCGAGAGGGGGATAGTGCGACTGGGTAAAGCACTATCTCCATATTCCGTGCCCAGGCAGAGTAGGCAAAGTGAAATGAGGAAGAAATTACCAATGTTTAAACTTGGCACATGGAACGTAAGGACCATGTGCCCTGGACTTACTAAAACAAGCACACTGAAAGAAGGACAAATTAGAACAACAGCCCTCATAGATAAAGAACAGATATAGAGATATCTGCAAATCATCTCTGAAAGACTTCTCCATCTGTGAAAACGACTGGCAACATCTGGCAAGTGATCGCACATCATGGAGAGCATGTATAAGGAACGGTATAACAACTTTTGAGAGTGTGCTAAGACAAAACTTAGAAGAGAAAAGACTGAAAAAAAAAGGATGGTAAACCCTGTGGACCAGTGAGCCTGACTTGTTCATTATGTGACCGCGTGTGTTTGTCAAACATTGGTAGAATTAGCCACAGGAGAAGCTGTTCGGCAAAAACAATACCTCAAAAAAATACACAATAGCCTCCACTAGACCGTCTGACAAGACGAAAAGGGCCACATACACTACTACTATTATACTATCACTTCTGTACTACTACTTATACTATCACTAATACTATTTTTACTACTACTACTACTAGTTGTGTTTTCATAATTTATGCTAATAGCTGTGTGGACTGTATTTTCATAGTTTTTGATAATAGCTGTGTGTATTGTGTTTTCATAGTTTATGCTAAGAGCTGTATGGATTGTGTTTTCATAGTTTATGCTAAGAGTTGTCTGGATTGTGTTTTCATAGTTTATGCTAAGAGCTGTCTGGATTGTGTTTTCATAGTTTATGCTAAGAGCTGTCTGGATTGTGTATTCATAGTTTATGCTAAGAGCTGTCTGGATTGTGTTTTCATAGTTTATGCTAAGAGCTGTCTGGATTGTGTACACCACAAACAACTTATAGAATGCCTAAAAGAGATACATCTAGATGACATGGACATACGACTAATATGTAATCTATACTTGGAGCAAACAGCAATAATAAAATATAACAAAGGGAACTCTACACCCATTGATATAAAAAGAGGAGTAAGACAGGGATGCATCCTATCACCAAACTTGTTCAATCTATACACTGAGCAAATCTTTAAAAACATCACAGAGATGCCAGGCCTTAAAATTAATGTAAAGATAATCAATAACCTAAGATATGCTGATGATACTATTCTACTAGCAGAAAATCCTAAAGACCTACAGCAATTACTTAATGAAGTAAACATGACAAGCAAAAAATATGGACTAGATATGAATATCAAAAAGACTAAAACTATTATCATAAACAAAGGAAATACTCAAAACCCACAAGTGGACATCAAAATTGAAGGAATAAACCTGGAGACAGTTCAGAACTACAACTACCCCGGACATACTATAACCAGTGATGGAAAATGTACAACTGCAATAAACAAAAGAATAGGAATGGCAAAAAGTAATTTTAATGTCATGAAGAACACACTAACATTAAAACAAATAACACCAGGGCTAAAACTAAGAATAGCAAAATATTACATCTTCTCAATATTCCTATATGGCACAGAAACATGGACAATAGACAAGAAAACAGAACAGAGAATTGAAGCCTTTGAAATGTGGATATATAGAAGAATATGTAGAATTGGATGGAAGGAAAAGAAAACAAACGATGAAGTCTTAAAACAAACTAAAAATGAAAAGAGAACTACTAAGCACAGTTAAAACAAGACAAATGCGATTTTTGGGCTATGTTAAAAGACACAACAGCCTACTAAAAGTAATCCTGGAGGGATTACACAAGGTAAAAGAGGCAGAGACAGACCAAGCCTAACATGGACGAGTAACATCAAAAGATGGACAAATCAGCTTATGACAACCTGCACCATCAAAGCAAGAGACAGAGCAGAATGGCGCTCCATAGTAGCCAACCTTCGTTGCGGAGATCGCACTCGATGATGATGTGTGGATTGTGTTTTGTTAGTTTTTATTTTGACGACTTTGTAGATTGTGTTTACTTAGTTTATTGTGATGGCTGTGTTGATTGTGTTTACTTAGTTTATTGTGATGGCTGTGATGGCTGTGTTGATTGTGTTTACTTAGTTTATTGTGATAGCTGTGTTGATTGTGTGTTTACTTAGTTTATTGTGACAGCTGTGTTGATTGTGTTTACTTAGTTTATTGTGATAGCTGTGTTGATTGTGTGTTTACTTAGTTTATTGTGATAGCTGTGTTGATTGTGTTTACTTAGTTTATTGTGATAGCTGTGTTGATTGTGTTTACTTAGTTTATTGTGATAGCTGTGTTGATTGTGTTTACTTAGTTTATTGTGATGGCGGTATTGATTGTGTTTACTTAGTTTATTGTGATAGCTGTGTTGATTGTGTTTACTTAGTTTATTGTGATAGCTGTGTTGATTGTGTTTACTTAGTTTATTGTGATAGCTGTGTTGATTGTGTTTACTTAGTTTATTTAGATAGCTGTGTTGATTGTGTTTACTTAGTTTATTGTGATAGCTGTGTTGATTGTGTTTACTTAGTTTATTGTGATAGCTGTGTTGATTGTGTTTACTTAGTTTATTGTGATGGCGGTATTGATTGTGTTTACTTAGTTTATTGTGATAGCTGTGTTGATTGTGTTTACTTAGTTTATTGTGATAGCTGTGTTGATTGTGTTTACTTAGTTTATTGTGATAGCTGTGTTGATTGTGTTTACTTAGTTTATTGTGATAGCTGTGTTGATTGTGTTTACTTAGTTTATTGTGATAGCTGTGTTGATTATGTTTACTTAGTTTATTGTGATAGCTGCGTTGATTGTGTTTACTTAGTTTATTGTGATAGCTGTGTTGATTGTGTTTACTTAGTTTATTGTGATGGCTGTGTTGATTGTGTTTACTTAGTTTATTGTGATAGCGGCGTTGATTGTGTTTACTTAGTTTATTGTGATGGCGGTATTGATTGTGTTTACTTAGTTTATTATGATATCTGTATTGATTGTGTTTACTTAGTTTATTGTGATGGCTGTGTTGATTGTGTTTACTTAGTTTATTGTGATAGCGGCGTTGATTGTGTTTACTTAGTTTATTGTGATGGCGGTATTGATTGTGTTTACTTAGTTTATTATGATAGCTGTATTGATTGTGTTTACTTAGTTTATTGTGATGGCGGTATTGATTGTGTTTACTTAGTTTATTGTGATAGCTGTGTTGATTGTGTTTACTTAGTTTATTGTGATGGCGGTATTGATTGTGTTTACTTAGTTTATTGTGATAGCTGTGTTGATTGTGTTTACTTAGTTTATTGTGATGGCGGTATGGATTGTGTTTACTTAGTTTATTGTGATAGCTGTGTTGATTGTGTTTACTTAGTTTATTGTGATGGCGGTATTGATTGTGTTTACTTAGTTTATTGTGATAGCTGTTTTGATTGTGTTTTCTATTGTATGTTGATAGCTGTGTTGATTGTGTATTCTAGTTCATGTTGATAGCTGTGTTGATTGTGTTTTCTAGTGCATGTTGATGGCTGTGTTGATTGTGTTTTCTAGTGCATGTTGATAGCTGTATTGATTGTGTTTTCTAGTGCATGTTGATAGCTGTGCTGATTGTGCTTTCCAGTGCATGTTGATAGCTGTGTTGATTGTGTTTTCTAGTTCATGTTGATAGCTGTGTTGATTGTGTATTCTAGTGCATGTTGATAGCTGTGTTGATTGTGTTTTCTAGTGCATGTTGATGGCTGTGTTGATTGTGTTTTCTAGTTCATGTTGATAGCAGTGTTGATTGTGTATTCTAGTGCATGTTGATAGCTGTGTTGATTGTGTTCATTTGTTTATTCTCAACCAAGAGCACAAACTGTGTAAAAAAAAAACCGAGATGACGTCACTGGGATAATTTCCCAAAACTGTTTTTTTTTTATTCTATAATTTTTATCCTCTCGTGTAATCCACAGGCTGCTAATATCTGAAGGTCAAGGACATGCGCGAACTATTTCGCGAATGGGGTAAGATCTCTCCTTGCCCAATTACCTCTTCTATCCTTTGTTTTTCTCAAGAGAAAAAAAAACACAATGCTTGCGTAATAAACCCTTGACATTTTGTGGTAATTATAGTACGTTGATGTTGGTTATTGAGTTCTTCCATCCATTTTTATGTTCATAACCAGAGGCGGAGCAATGGAGGGCGATCTACTCTATTGAATACAAGAGGTTCAGTTCAAACTCGATCGAGGGTTTGCAGGTTTACTCCGCCATTAAATATATCTTCTACATTTTTATGAGAAAGATAAACAGTATTGACGTAATGCTGACCATCTTATCAAAAATGGTTTTAAAATGGGTATTAACACAATATTACCAAGATCTCATAGTCAAGGGAGGTAAATGGAATTTAGTAGCCTCCGTCAGTCATGGTTGACTATAGTACCCTCCGCATGTCATAGTTGACTATAGTAGCCTCCGTCAGTCATGGTTGACTATAGTAGCCTCCGCATGTCATGGTTGACTATAGTAGCCTCTGCATGTCATAGTTGACTATAGTAGCCTCCGCATGTCATAGATGACTATAGTAGCCTCCGTCAGTCATAGTTGACTATAGTAGCCTCCGTCAGTCATAGTTGTCTATAGTAGCCTCCGTCAGTCATAGTTGACTATAGTAGCCTCCGTCAGTCATGGTTGACTATAGTAGCCTCCGCATGTCATAGTTGACTATAGTAGCCTCCGCATGTCATAGTTGACTATAGTAGCCTCCGCATGTCATAGATGACTATAGTAGCCTCCGTCAGTCATAGTTTACTATAGTAGCCTCCGTCAGTCATAGTTGACTATAATAGCCTCCGTCAGTCATAGTTGATTATAGTAGCCTCCGTCAGTCATAGTAGTCTATAGTAGCCTCCGTCAGTCATAGTTGACTATAATAGCCTCCGTCAGTCATGGTTGACTATAATAGCCTCCGTCAGTCATAGTAGACTATAGTAGCCTCCGTCAGTCATAGTTGACTATAATAGCCTCCGTCAGTCATGGTTGACTATAATAGAGGGTTAAGGCATAAAAATGCGAAGCTGCAGTAAACCTGAATATAAGGAAAAATTAAAAAATAAAAAAATGGTATGTAAGAAGCTTTACGTGACAAGTGGACGACACAGACTAAACAACGTTTCGGCTCAATAGGCCTTCATCAGGAACAATAAAAAAAAAAACACACACACACAAAACTGATAACGAAACAACCAAAACAAAAACAATCGAAATGTGTTAAAGAAAACGACAAAAATAAATAAAACTATCCTATCATATCCAAAATGAAATCGCAACCAAGTGCGGCTGTCCTGAACGTCGAAAATCGTGCAAAAAAGTGCGTTAATGTACACAGAACCAGATGAGTTAACACAGGGGTCAGTGTCTTCCCACTTCAACTCCCCTGATCACAAGGGCAAAGACGATATCCGTGTCACTGGGATTGTCCTTTGTCACTCTGGCGACCGCAGCCGATATACTTTGGAAAATCGCCTTATAGTCCAGTATGGTTCGCTGACCCCGAGAGGTATGAATGTATCACACTCATACATATAGTTTCCTTTTGGTTGCTCCTTCCATTTTGCATAGCCTTCTCTACTACACATATTTGGGTTCTTTGGTCTACTTACTATGCCATGCTTTTTATAGTTCTTCTCCTCTAGTCCCTTATGAGACACTTCGGTGTTCTCCTCTATAATTTTTTTTCTGTGCTCCTTACCCCTCATTTATTTTTATTGTACCCCACTCTCAGACATCTCACTCTTAGCGTCTTTTTAAACCTGTCAGACTACTATTCGATTCTTTCTCCTTTGTGTTTGCACACTGACCCCTGTGTTAACTCATGTGATTCTGTGTACATTAACGCACTTTTTTGCACGATTTTCGACATTCAGGACAGCCGCACTTGGTTGCGATTTCATTTTGGATATGATAGGATAGTTTTATTTATTTTTGTCGTTTTCTTTAACACATTTCGATTATTTTTGTTTTGGTTGTTTCGTTATCAGTTTTGTGTGTGTGTGTTTTTTTTATTGTTCCTGATGAAGGCCTATTGAGCCGAAACGTTGTTTAGTCTGTGTCGTCCACTTGTCACGTAAAGCTTCTTACATACCATTTTTTTATTTTTTTATTTTTCCTTGACTATAATAGCCTCAAGGGGTAGGGTTCGATCCCAACCGACGGCTCCGGGTTCACCCAGCCTTAAATGGGTACCGGATTTTTTCTGGGAAAGTAAAGCAGCACGGGCGTAATACCGACCACATTACCCCAAAAATCATGTGCTGAAGGTCTGTAAAATATAGGGTCACTAACACCATATTTCCCTATACGCCACTTGGCGTGACGGGGGGTACTTTACTTTTTTTGTTATAATAGCCTCCGTCAGTCATAGTAGACTATAGTAGCCTCCGTCAGTCATAGTAGACTATAGTAGCCTCCGTCAGTCATAGTTGACTATGGATTTTTCAGCGACTATAGAAATGCTTTTTTCTTTTCTTTCACCGTGTATTCTCTTTTTCTATGAATCTGCTTTATGTGTTAAGTGAACCTTTAGAGTGTGTTTCCAGAGATTGCGGTCTGCAGCTATGTCTTCCCAGGCTGCAGGGTTTATGTTCAGAGTCGTCATGACGCGGTTTACACACATATACAAATCGAAGTTTGGGGCGCCACCAAGTCACTTTGCCATCTTCGAGTTGTCCGGTATTTAGAAAAAAAAATACATCTGTATCTCAAACTGGGCACACAGTGAGAAAAGAGCACATGCCATCGGGAACCTTATAACAAGACTTGTCAAATTGTGGGCCCAATAAAACAGCCCGCACACACATTGAATTTCGGCAGCTAATGGTAGAATTAACAGCTCTTACAGATATGGAAATGTAGTGGTTTACAGGTAGATATAGCGGCTCCTACAGATATGGAAATGTAGTGGTTTACAGGTAGATATAGCGGCTCTTACAAATATGGAAATGTAGTGGTATACAGGTAGATATAGCGGCTCTTACAGATATGGAAATGCAGTGGTTTATAGGTAGATATAGCGGCTCTTACAGATATGGAAATGTAGTGGTTTACAGGTAGATATAGCGGCTCTTACAGATATGGAAATGTAGTGGTTTATATGTAGATATAGCAGCTCTTACAGATATGGAAATGTAGTGGTTTACAGGTAGATATAGCGGCTCTTACAGATATGGAAATGTAGTGGTTTACAGGTAGATATAGCGGCTCTTACAGATATGGAAATGTAGTGGTTTATATGTAGATATAGCAGCTCTTACAGATATGGAAATGTAGTGGTTTACAGGTAGATATAGCGGCTCCTACAGATATGGAAATGTAGTGGTTTACAGGTAGATATAGCGGCTCCTACAGATATGGAAATGTAGTGGTATACAGGTAGATATAGCGGCTCTTACAGATATGGAAATGCAGTGGTTTACAGGTAGATATAGCGGCTCTTACAGATATGGAAATGTAGTGGTTTACAGGTAGATATAGCAGCTCTTACAGATATGGAAATGTAGTGGTTTATATGTAGATATAGCAGCTCCTACAGATATGGGAATGTAGCAGTTTACAGGTAGATATAGCAGCTCCTACAGACATGGAAATGTATATAGGTAGATATAGTAGCTCTTGCAGACATGGGAATGTAATGGTTTATATGTAGATATAGCAGCTCCTACAGATATGGGAATGTAGTAGTTTACAGGTAGATATAGCAGCTCCTACAGACATGGATATGTAGTGGTTTATAGGTAGATATAGCGGCTCTTACAGACATGGGAATGTAGTAGTTTACAGGTAGATATAGCAGCTCCTACAGACATGGAAATGTAGTGGTTTATAGGTAGATATAGCAGCTCTTACAGACATAGTAATGTAGTGGTTTATAGGTAGATATAGCAGCTCTTATAGACATGGAAATGTAGTTGTTTACAGGTAGATATAGCAGCTCTTACAGGCATGGAAATAAAGTGGTTTACAGGTAGATATAGCGGCTCTTACAGACATGGATATGTAGTGGTTTACAGGTAGTTACAGCAGCACTTACAGATATGGAAATGTAGTGGTTTACAGGTAGATATAGCGGCTCTTATAGACATGGAAATGTAGTTGTTTACAGGTAGATATAGCGGCTCTTACAGATATGGAAATGTAGTGGCTTACAGGTATATATCGCGGCTCTTACAGATATGAAATGTAGTAGTTTACAGGTAGATATAGCGGCTCTTACAGACATGGATGTGTTGTTGTTTACAGGTAGATTTAGCGGCTCTTACAGACATGGATGTGTAGTAGTTTACAGGTAGATTTAGCGGCTCTTACAGACATAGATGTGTAATAGTTTACAGGCACATAGAGCGGCTTTAACAGACATGGATGTGTAGTGGTTTACAGGTAGATATAGCGGCTCTTACAGACATGAATGTATAGTAGTTTACAGGTAGATATAGCGGCTCTTACAGATATGAAATGTAGTAGTTTACAGGTAGATATAGCAGCTCCTACAGACATGGATGTGTTGTTGTTTACAGGTAGATATAGCGGCTCTTACAGACATGGATGTGTTGTTGTTTACAGGTAGATATAGCGGCTCTTACAGACATGGATGTGTTGTTGTTTACAGGTAGATATAGCGGCTCTTACAGACATGGATGTGTAGTAGTTTACAGGTAGATATACGGCTCTTACAGACATGGATGTGTAATAGTTTACAGGCACATAGAGCGGCTTTAACAGACATGGATGTGTAGTGGTTTACAGGTAGATATAGCGGCTCTTACAGACATGAATGTATAGTAGTTTACAGGTAGATATAGCGGCTCTTACAGACATGAATGTGTGGTAGTTTACAAGTTGATATAGCGGCTCTCACAGACATGGATGTATAGTAGTTTACAGGTAGATATAGCGGCTCTTACAGACATGGAAATGTAATAGTTTACAGATAGATATAGCGGCTCTTACAGACATGGAAATGTAGTGGTTTACAGGTAGATATAGCGGCTCTTACAGAAATGGAAATGTAGTAGTTTACAGGTAGATATACGGCTCTTACAGACATGGAATTGTAGTAGTTTACAGGTAGATATACGGCTCTTACAGACATGGAAATGTAGTAGTTTACAGGTAGACATACGGCTCTTACAGACATGGAAATGTAGTAGTTTACAGGTAGACATACTGCTCTTATAGATATGGAAATGTAGTTGTTTACAGGTAGATATACGGCTCATACAGACATTGAAATGTAGTAGTTTACAGGTAGATATACGGCTCTTACAGACATGGAAATGTAGTGGTTTACAGGTAGATATAGCGGCTCTTACAGATATGGAAATGTAGTGGTTTACAGGTAGATATAACGGCTCTCACAGACATGGAAATGTAGTAGTTTACATGTAGATATAGGTCTCTTACAGACATGGAAATGTAGTAGTTTACTGGTAGATATAGGTCTCTTACAGACATGGAAATGTAGTAGTTTACAGGCAGATAGAGCGGCCCTTACAGACATGGAAATCTAGTAGTTTACAGGCAGATAGAGCGGCTCTTACAGACATGGATGTGTAGTAGTTTACATGTAGATATAGGTCTCTTACAGACATGGAAATGTAGTAGTTTACAGGTAGATATACGGCTCTTACAGACATGGAAATCTAGCAGTTTACAGGCAGATAGAGCGGCTCTTACAGACACGGATGTGTAGTAGTTTACAGGTAGATATAGCGGCTCTTACTGACGTGGAAATGTAATTGTTTACAGGTAGACACCTCGGGAACCTTATAACAAGACTTGTCAAATTGTGGGCCCAATAAAACAGCCCGCACACACATTGAATTTCGGCAGCTAATGGTAGAATTAACAGCTCTTACAGATATGGAAATGTAGTGGTGTACAGGTAGATATAGCGGCTCCTACAGATATGGAAATGTAGTGGTTTACAGGTAGATATAGCGGCTCTTACAGATATGGAAATGTAGTGGTTTACAGGTAGATATACGGCTCTTACAGATATGGAAATGCAGTGGTTTACAGGTAGATATAGCGGCTCCTACAGATATGGAAATGTAGTGGTATACAGGTAGATATAGCGGCTCTTACAGATATGGAAATGCAGTGGTTTACAGGTAGATATAGCGGCTCTTACAGATATGGAAATGTAGTGGTTTACAGGTAGATATAGCGGCTCTTACAGATATGGAAATGTAGTGGTTTATATGTAGATATAGCAGCTCTTACAGATATGGAAATGTAGTGGTTTATATGTAGATATAGCAGCTCCTACAGATATGGGAATGTAGCAGTTTACAGGTAGATATAGCAGCTCCTACAGACATGGAAATGTATATAGGTAGATATAGTAGCTCTTGCAGACATGGGAATGTAATGGTTTATATGTAGATATAGCAGCTGCAACAGATATGGGAATTTAGTAGTTTACAGGTAGATATAGCAGCTCCTACAGACATGGATATGTAGTGGCTTATAGGTAGATATAGCGGCTCTTACAGACATGGGAATGTAGTAGTTTACAGGTAGATATAGCAGCTCCTACAGACATGGAAATGTAGTGGTTTATAGGTAGATATAGCAGCTCTTACAGACATAGTAATGTAGTGGTTTATAGGTAGATATAGCAGCTCTTATAGACATGGAAATGTAGTTGTTTACAGGTAGATATAGCAGCTCTTACAGGCATGGAAATAAAGTGGTTTACAGGTAGATATAGCGGCTCTTACAGACATGGATATGTAGTGGTTTACAGGTAGTTACAGCAGCACTTACAGATATGGAAATGTAGTGGTTTACAGGTAGATATAGCGGCTCTTATAGACATGGAAATGTAGTTGTTTACAGGTAGATATAGCGGCTCTTACAGATATGGAAATGTAGTGGCTTACAGGTATATATCGCGGCTCTTACAGATATGAAATGTAGTAGTTTACAGGTAGATATAGCGGCTCTTACAGACATGGATGTGTTGTTGTTTACAGGTAGATTTAGCGGCTCTTACAGACATGGATGTGTAGTAGTTTACAGGTAGATTTAGCGGCTCTTACAGACATGGATGTGCAATAGTTTACAGGCACATAGAGCGGCTTTAACAGACATGGATGTGTAGTGGTTTACAGGTAGATATAGCGGCTCTTACAGACATGAATGTATAGTAGTTTACAGGTAGATATAGCGGCTCTTACAGATATGAAATGTAGTAGTTTACAGGTAGATATAGCAGCTCCTACAGACATGGATGTGTTGTTGTTTACAGGTAGATATAGTGGCTCTTACAGACATGGATGTGTTGTTGTTTACAGGTAGATATAGCGGCTCTTACAGACATGGATGTGTTGTTGTTTACAGGTAGATATAGCGGCTCTTACAGACATGGATGTGTAGTAGTTTACAGGTAGATATACGGCTCTTACAGACATGGATGTGTAATAGTTTACAGGCACATAGAGCGGCTTTAACAGACATGGATGTGTAGTGGTTTACAGGTAGATATAGCGGCTCTTACAGACATGAATGTATAGTAGTTTACAGGTAGATATAGCGGCTCTTACAGACATGAATGTGTGGTAGTTTACAGGTTGATATAGCGGCTCTCACAGACATGGATGTGTAGTAGTTTACAGGTAGATATAGCGGCTCTTATAGATATGGAAATGTAGTTGTTTACAGGTAGATATACGGCTCATACAGACATTGAAATGTAGTAGTTTACAGGTAGATATACGGCTCTTACAGACATGGAAATGTAGTGGTTTACAGGTAGATATAGCGGCTCTTACAGATATGGAAATGTAGTGGTTTACAGGTAGATATAACGGCTCTCACAGACATGGAAATGTAGTAGTTTACATGTAGATATAGGTCTCTTACAGACATGGAAATGTAGTAGTTTACTGGTAGATATAGGTCTCTTACAGACATGGAAATGTAGTAGTTTACAGGCAGATAGAGCGGCCCTTACAGACATGGAAATCTAGTAGTTTACAGGCAGATAGAGCGGCTCTTACAGACATGGATGTGTAGTAGTTTACATGTAGATATAGGTCTCTTACAGACATGGAAATGTAGTAGTTTACAGGTAGATATACGGCTCTTACAGACATGGAAATCTAGCAGTTTACAGGCAGATAGAGCGGCTCTTACAGACACGGATGTGTAGTAGTTTACAGGTAGATATAGCGGCTCTTACTGACGTGGAAATGTAATTGTTTACAGGTAGACACCTCGGGAACCTTATAACAAGACTTGTCAAATTGTGGGCCCAATAAAACAGCCCGCACACACATTGAATTTCGGCAGCTAATGGTAGAATTAACAGCTCTTACAGATATGGAAATGTAGTGGTGTACAGGTAGATATAGCGGCTCCTACAGATATGGAAATGTAGTGGTTTACAGGTAGATATAGCGGCTCTTACAGATATGGAAATGTAGTGGTTTACAGGTAGATATACGGCTCTTACAGATATGGAAATGCAGTGGTTTACAGGTAGATATAGCGGCTCCTACAGATATGGAAATGTAGTGGTATACAGGTAGATATAGCGGCTCTTACAGATATGGAAATGCAGTGGTTTACAGGTAGATATAGCGGCTCTTACAGATATGGAAATGTAGTGGTTTACAGGTAGATATAGCGGCTCTTACAGATATGGAAATGTAGTGGTTTATATGTAGATATAGCAGCTCTTACAGATATGGAAATGTAGTGGTTTATATGTAGATATAGCAGCTCCTACAGATATGGGAATGTAGCAGTTTACAGGTAGATATAGCAGCTCCTACAGACATGGAAATGTATATAGGTAGATATAGTAGCTCTTGCAGACATGGGAATGTAATGGTTTATATGTAGATATAGCAGCTGCAACAGATATGGGAATTTAGTAGTTTACAGGTAGATATAGCAGCTCCTACAGACATGGATATGTAGTGGCTTATAGGTAGATATAGCGGCTCTTACAGACATGGGAATGTAGTAGTTTACAGGTAGATATAGCAGCTCCTACAGACATGGAAATGTAGTGGTTTATAGGTAGATATAGCAGCTCTTACAGACATAGTAATGTAGTGGTTTATAGGTAGATATAGCAGCTCTTATAGACATGGAAATGTAGTTGTTTACAGGTAGATATAGCAGCTCTTACAGGCATGGAAATAAAGTGGTTTACAGGTAGATATAGCGGCTCTTACAGACATGGATATGTAGTGGTTTACAGGTAGTTACAGCAGCACTTACAGATATGGAAATGTAGTGGTTTACAGGTAGATATAGCGGCTCTTATAGACATGGAAATGTAGTTGTTTACAGGTAGATATAGCGGCTCTTACAGATATGGAAATGTAGTGGCTTACAGGTATATATCGCGGCTCTTACAGATATGAAATGTAGTAGTTTACAGGTAGATATAGCGGCTCTTACAGACATGGATGTGTTGTTGTTTACAGGTAGATTTAGCGGCTCTTACAGACATGGATGTGTAGTGGTTTACAGGTAGATTTAGCGGCTCTTACAGACATAGATGTGTAATAGTTTACAGGCACATAGAGCGGCTTTAACAGACATGGATGTGTAGTGGTTTACAGGTAGATATAGCGGCTCTTACAGACATGAATGTATAGTAGTTTACAGGTAGATATAGCGGCTCTTACAGATATGAAATGTAGTAGTTTACAGGTAGATATAGCAGCTCCTACAGACATGGATGTGTTGTTGTTTACAGGTAGATATAGCGGCTCTTACAGACATGGATGTGTTGTTGTTTACAGGTAGATATAGCGGCTCTTACAGACATGGATGTGTTGTTGTTTACAGGTAGATATAGCGGCTCTTACAGACATGGATGTGTAGTAGTTTACAGGTAGATATACGGCTCTTACAGACATGGATGTGTAATAGTTTACAGGCACATAGAGCGGCTTTAACAGACATGGATGTGTAGTGGTTTACAGGTAGATATAGCGGCTCTTACAGACATGAATGTATAGTAGTTTACAGGTAGATATAGCGGCTCTTACAGACATGAATGTGTGGTAGTTTACAAGTTGATATAGCGGCTCTCACAGACATGGATGTATAGTAGTTTACAGGTAGATATAGCGGCTCTTACAGACATGGAAATGTAATAGTTTACAGATAGATATAGCGGCTCTTACAGACATGGAAATGTAGTGGTTTACAGGTAGATATAGCGGCTCTTACAGAAATGGAAATGTAGTAGTTTACAGGTAGATATACGGCTCTTACAGACATGGAATTGTAGTAGTTTACAGGTAGATATACGGCTCTTACAGACATGGAAATGTAGTAGTTTACAGGTAGACATACGGCTCTTACAGACATGGAAATGTAGTAGTTTACAGGTAGACATACTGCTCTTATAGATATGGAAATGTAGTTGTTTACAGGTAGATATACGGCTCATACAGACATTGAAATGTAGTAGTTTACAGGTAGATATACGGCTCTTACAGACATGGAAATGTAGTGGTTTACAGGTAGATATAGCGGCTCTTACAGATATGGAAATGTAGTGGTTTACAGGTAGATATAACGGCTCTCACAGACATGGAAATGTAGTAGTTTACATGTAGATATAGGTCTCTTACAGACATGGAAATGTAGTAGTTTACTGGTAGATATAGGTCTCTTACAGACATGGAAATGTAGTAGTTTACAGGCAGATAGAGCGGCCCTTACAGACATGGAAATCTAGTAGTTTACAGGCAGATAGAGCGGCTCTTACAGACATGGATGTGTAGTAGTTTACATGTAGATATAGGTCTCTTACAGACATGGAAATGTAGTAGTTTACAGGTAGATATACGGCTCTTACAGACATGGAAATCTAGCAGTTTACAGGCAGATAGAGCGGCTCTTACAGACACGGATGTGTAGTAGTTTACAGGTAGATATAGCGGCTCTTACTGACGTGGAAATGTAATTGTTTACAGGTAGACACCTCGGGAACCTTATAACAAGACTTGTCAAATTGTGGGCCCAATAAAACAGCCCGCACACACATTGAATTTCGGCAGCTAATGGTAGAATTAACAGCTCTTACAGATATGGAAATGTAGTGGTGTACAGGTAGATATAGCGGCTCCTACAGATATGGAAATGTAGTGGTTTACAGGTAGATATAGCGGCTCTTACAGATATGGAAATGTAGTGGTTTACAGGTAGATATACGGCTCTTACAGATATGGAAATGCAGTGGTTTACAGGTAGATATAGCGGCTCCTACAGATATGGAAATGTAGTGGTATACAGGTAGATATAGCGGCTCTTACAGATATGGAAATGCAGTGGTTTACAGGTAGATATAGCGGCTCTTACAGATATGGAAATGTAGTGGTTTACAGGTAGATATAGCGGCTCTTACAGATATGGAAATGTAGTGGTTTATATGTAGATATAGCAGCTCTTACAGATATGGAAATGTAGTGGTTTATATGTAGATATAGCAGCTCCTACAGATATGGGAATGTAGCAGTTTACAGGTAGATATAGCAGCTCCTACAGACATGGAAATGTATATAGGTAGATATAGTAGCTCTTGCAGACATGGGAATGTAATGGTTTATATGTAGATATAGCAGCTGCAACAGATATGGGAATTTAGTAGTTTACAGGTAGATATAGCAGCTCCTACAGACATGGATATGTAGTGGCTTATAGGTAGATATAGCGGCTCTTACAGACATGGGAATGTAGTAGTTTACAGGTAGATATAGCAGCTCCTACAGACATGGAAATGTAGTGGTTTATAGGTAGATATAGCAGCTCTTACAGACATAGTAATGTAGTGGTTTATAGGTAGATATAGCAGCTCTTATAGACATGGAAATGTAGTTGTTTACAGGTAGATATAGCAGCTCTTACAGGCATGGAAATAAAGTGGTTTACAGGTAGATATAGCGGCTCTTACAGACATGGATATGTAGTGGTTTACAGGTAGTTACAGCAGCACTTACAGATATGGAAATGTAGTGGTTTACAGGTAGATATAGCGGCTCTTATAGACATGGAAATGTAGTTGTTTACAGGTAGATATAGCGGCTCTTACAGATATGGAAATGTAGTGGCTTACAGGTATATATCGCGGCTCTTACAGATATGAAATGTAGTAGTTTACAGGTAGATATAGCGGCTCTTACAGACATGGATGTGTTGTTGTTTACAGGTAGATTTAGCGGCTCTTACAGACATGGATGTGTAGTAGTTTACAGGTAGATTTAGCGGCTCTTACAGACATGGATGTGCAATAGTTTACAGGCACATAGAGCGGCTTTAACAGACATGGATGTGTAGTGGTTTACAGGTAGATATAGCGGCTCTTACAGACATGAATGTATAGTAGTTTACAGGTAGATATAGCGGCTCTTACAGATATGAAATGTAGTAGTTTACAGGTAGATATAGCAGCTCCTACAGACATGGATGTGTTGTTGTTTACAGGTAGATATAGTGGCTCTTACAGACATGGATGTGTTGTTGTTTACAGGTAGATATAGCGGCTCTTACAGACATGGATGTGTTGTTGTTTACAGGTAGATATAGCGGCTCTTACAGACATGGATGTGTAGTAGTTTACAGGTAGATATACGGCTCTTACAGACATGGATGTGTAATAGTTTACAGGCACATAGAGCGGCTTTAACAGACATGGATGTGTAGTGGTTTACAGGTAGATATAGCGGCTCTTACAGACATGAATGTATAGTAGTTTACAGGTAGATATAGCGGCTCTTACAGACATGAATGTGTGGTAGTTTACAGGTTGATATAGCGGCTCTCACAGACATGGATGTGTAGTAGTTTACAGGTAGATATAGCGGCTCTTATAGATATGGAAATGTAGTTGTTTACAGGTAGATATACGGCTCATACAGACATTGAAATGTAGTAGTTTACAGGTAGATATACGGCTCTTACAGACATGGAAATGTAGTGGTTTACAGGTAGATATAGCGGCTCTTACAGATATGGAAATGTAGTGGTTTACAGGTAGATATAACGGCTCTCACAGACATGGAAATGTAGTAGTTTACATGTAGATATAGGTCTCTTACAGACATGGAAATGTAGTAGTTTACTGGTAGATATAGGTCTCTTACAGACATGGAAATGTAGTAGTTTACAGGCAGATAGAGCGGCCCTTACAGACATGGAAATCTAGTAGTTTACAGGCAGATAGAGCGGCTCTTACAGACATGGATGTGTAGTAGTTTACATGTAGATATAGGTCTCTTACAGACATGGAAATGTAGTAGTTTACAGGTAGATATACGGCTCTTACAGACATGGAAATCTAGCAGTTTACAGGCAGATAGAGCGGCTCTTACAGACACGGATGTGTAGTAGTTTACAGGTAGATATAGCGGCTCTTACTGACGTGGAAATGTAATTGTTTACAGGTAGACACCTTGAACTTTACAATTTTAGGAGTGGGGAAAAATGGTAGATAACTGTCATCTATATTGCTACTAAGCCTGTGGGATGAGAGGGAAATACCTGAATCCCCTAAAGTTTGCGATTTCTTCAGCAATGCGAGCAGTAGATAGCTGTTGTCATCTAGTTATTGAGTTATTTTCGGGTCATCATCATTGCACTCCGAACATGTCCATAGGTGCTCAGACCCTCTCCTCAGCAAGTCTCGCAGTGTCCAGCGACTGATGACTCCAGTTGAGTCCTTGTAGCCAGCTGGTCTTATTAAAACTAAAGTTTACTATTGGTGGACGCAGAGAGATTTATTTGCAACTAGTTGTAATAAGTGCAACGTTCTGCCACGAACATGCAACAGGATGTTCGTGATTCTCATTCGACTATTCTGCTGAATCGTCACTAATACAAGCTCTAATTAAACGGGAATTGATTGTTCGATCCCAGATTGAAACGAGTACCAGAAGACATCAGTTTAAAAAGAAAAAAAAAATGAGGGAAACGCAAAAATATTTTAAACATCTTTTCACGTGTCATATTTCTAGGGATATGATTAAAATCCGAGTTTTTGGCGCAATCTAGGAGCTGTGACATGCCTGTTTCGATTTAACAGAAATGTTTGCAATCTCACCTTTTTTTACTTGCCAGATTTCAAGCGGAAGTGATGGTGACGAGATTGATAAGGTAACTTGAGAGCCAAACGTGTGCACAGTTCGAGGACTGAAGGTAGGTAACAAATGGTAGCTGATTATTGGTGTCAGGATCAGTGGACCAAAATTGATCAAGATCGTACTCCACTTTTTTCCGGTAGCAAGTTAAACAGACTAAATAGTCTGGTCTAGCGAGTAGAAGTATAAGAGAGAAGACAAACCCGGGAGCCAAGTCGTACAAATTCTACTATAAATCCACATTTAAAGGGTATATCTACGAGTCAACGGTTGATTGACAAGACGATGTCTCCTACCCTGTCGGTGCTCACTCTCATAGGTTCTCATGTCCACACTTTCAAGTTGTCAGTCTGCTTTACACTTTGTCGACCCCCATATCTTTAACCTTGTATTTTCCTCTCTTAGATGACTTTCAGTAAGTTATTGTTTCTCTTTATGTGTCCCACAAATATCACTCGTTTTGTTCGAATTATGTTCGACAGTTATCTTCTTTTCTTCTCAGTTGTTTCAAAACTTGATTACTTGTTTCCTTCCCAGTTGTTTCAAAACTTGATTACTTGTTTCCTTGTCAGTTGTTTCAAAACTTGATTACTTGTTTCCTTGTCAGTTGTTTCAAAACTTGATTACTTGTTTCCTTCTTAATTGTTTCAAAACTTGATTACTTGTTTCCTTCTTAATTGTTTCAAAACTTGATTACCTGTTTCCTTCCCAGTTTTTTTTCAAAACTTGATTACTTGTTTCCTACTCAGTTGTTTCAAAACTTGATTACTTGTTTCCTTTCCAGTTGTTTCAAAACTTGATTACTTGTTTCCTTCCCAGTAGTTTCAAAACTTGATTACTTGTTTCCTTTCCAGTTGTTTCAAAACTTGATTACTTGTTTCCTTCCCATTTGTTTCAAAACTTGATTACTTGTTTCCTTTCCAGTTGTTTCAAAACTTGATTACTTGTTTCCTTCCCAGTTTTTTTTTCAAAACTTGATTACTTGTTTCCTACTCATTTGTTTCAAAACTTGATTACTTGTTTCCTTTCCAGTTGTTTCAAAACTTGATTACTTGTTTCCTTCCCAGTTGTTTCAAAACTTGATTACTTGTTTCCTTCCCAGTTGTTTCAAAACTTGATTGCTTGTTTCCTTCTCACTTGTTTTCTGATTTAATGTCCATGTTTCTGCAACATACATGAACATTGATATGATACAATGTTTTATTATTGTGAGTTTTCGTTCTGATGTTGAGAGGCAGATTATAACAACAGATTAGGAAAAGGTAGTCCAGATTGTGGGCCATGTGTGGAGAAGAAGTCGGTTGGAATACTTTGTTTCAACGTGCAAAAATAGGAGGTACGAGAGAAAGAGGAAAGCAAAGGAAAAAAGAGGGGGATGTGTTTGAGGGCGTGGCACGGGAAAGGTTCAACAGTGGAATTGTTGCACAAGATCAGGGGTTTGGGAGGGACACGATGTCCAACATCTCCATGAATGGACCATCAGTGCCATTATTTTGCTTTTGTTCTCATAATAAACCATAGGTAAAGTAAACAGATGCGTCACACCCAGTGGCGTACATGGAATATGGTGTTAATCACCATCATTTGTTTAAACCTTCGGCACATGATTTTTGATGTAATGTGGTCGGTAACACGCCCGTGCAGCTTTACTTTCCCAGAAAAAAAATCCGGTACCCATTTAAGGCTGGGTGAGCCCGTAAGAACCGGATTCTGAATGTTAATCTCAGATGGAGGCGAAGGCGCGCCTACCAGCAGCAGAGCTGGAAGTTGTCAGCGACCCACAGCTGATGGCTTGCGCCAGGATCGGTGAACCAAAACCATCCAGACATTGCTCCACCTCTCCGTGGTGCCTCCAGTAACAGACTAATCTGTCTAGTCTGGCCAAGCGTGCAGTGATCGAAGAGGGAAGACAACCCGGTACTCAAAAATGTAGTGCTGAAGTCGGATGTGTTGGACCGAAAGGCGCAAATATAACAGTTATATTGTAAACCACAACACAACGCAGACACGTCCACTACGGCCTTGTAAGGGCGGATGATGAAGAGGAATAGTCTAGTCTACCACGATACTCTAGAATACTTTAGTCATCGGGCGAACGCAACCAACCAACCACCAACCAACCAACCACCAACCAACCAACCAACCACCAACCAACCAACCAACCACCAACCAACCAACTACCAACCAAACACCAACCACCAACCAAACAACCAACCACCAACCAACCAACCAACCACCAACCACCAACCAACCAACCAACCAACCACCAACCAATCAACCACCAACCAACCACCAACCACCAACCAACCAACCAACCACCAACCACCAACCAACCACCAACCACCAACCAACCACCAACCAACCACCAACCAACCAACCAATCACCAACCAACCAACCACCAACCAACCAACCACCAACCAACCAACCAACCAACCACCAACCACCAACCAACCAACCAACCACCAACCAACCACCCACCAACCAACCAACCAACCAACCAACCAACCAACCAACCAACCACCAACCAACCACCAACCAACCAACCAACCAGATGTTAGATGCAGAATGGTTCAGGCAAAAGCAACTTTAAAAAAATTGAGGAAGATACTGTGCAACATATTTTTGATAATAGAAACAAGAAAAAGAGTTCTTAAATATTATGTGTAGCCAGTCTTCACATATATGGATGTGATTCATGGACAATAGGACAACAGACAATAAAATAAATAGAGGTTGTAGAAATGTGGTTTTACAGAAGAATGTTGAGAATACCATGGACAGCTAAGGAGAGTAATGAAAACGTTCTGAAAGAGGTCAAAGCAAAAAGAGAGCTAATTTCCAATATTAGAAAGAAACAATCATCATTTTTGGCTATGTAATGAGAAGAGAACAACTGGAATATATTGTAACAACTGGAAAAATTGAGGGACGAAGATATATAGGAAAGCAAAGAGAAAAGATACCAGATAGCTTAAGAGAATGGCTTGGCAGAAGGTCAACAACAGAAATTATGAATAACTGTCGAGATCGAAAGTTGTGGAGAGACATGATCACCTACGCCAGAAGGCATGGTACATGATGATGATGAACTTGGAAACAATGGATCAGTATCGAACCCGACCCCTTGTGCTCTGTAATCCAGTTCACTAACCACTGAGCTATCGCGGCTCCAATTCTTATAATATGCTATTTGTAATCAAATACAAATGTGTATGGCGTCTCACTCCCTGCATTTCTTTGATAGTTTTACCGCTAATGAGGTTATGGCAGGCCTCGTTATCACTGCAAACAAATTAAAATCCATTGCTCAACCGCCCATGCCAATGGGATCATTCGTATTAATATCACAGATCCCGAACGAAGAAATGTAGCTGCAGTCCCCATCATAGCAGTCTCAGTATATGCTAAAATACATAAGGCGAAACCGCACAGAAAGTGAACACAGCCTTAAGTTTGTTCCCCGTCATACGATATCATCATTCATTGCAAGAAATCGAAATATCGAAACACGATCAAAACGGATGAAACGCACAGCTAACGGTGTGCACAGAGCACTTAACTCAGTAGCTCTTGCAACAAGCCGGACTTGGAATATGAGGAAACTGCAACAAGGAACACTTTTCAGACGCGGCCTATAATGGTTCCTGCCGCGTTTCCGCCATATTGACCGCCACTAATGTGTAAAAGTGGGGATGCACGACAAAATGATTAGAGACTGGGATGGTGCGAGGCAGTGCGGACCGGTCATTAAATGATTAGAGACTGGGATAGTGCGAGGCAGTGCGGACCGGTCATTAAATGATTAGAGACTGGGATAGTGCGAGGCAGTGCGGACCGGTCATTAAATGATTAGAGACTGGGATAGTGCGAGGCAGTGCGGACCGGTCATTAAATGATTAGAGACTGGGATAGTGCGAGGCAGTGCGGACCGGTCATTAAATGATTAGAGACTGGGATATTGCGAGGCAGTGCGGACCGGTCATTAAATGATTAGAGACTGGGATAGTGCGAGGCAGTGCGGACCGGTCATTAAATGATTAGAGACTGGGATAGTGCGAGGCAGTGCGGACCGGTCATTAAATGATTAGAGACTGGGATAGTGCGAGGCAGTGCGGACCGGTCATTAAATGATTAGAGACTGGGATAGTGCGAGGCAGTGCGGACCGGTCATTAAATGATTAGAGACTGGGATGGTGCGAGGCAGTGCGGACCGGTCATTAAATGATTAGAGACTGGGATAGTGCGAGGCAGTGCGGACCGGTCATTAAATGATTAGAGACTGGGATAGTGCGAGGCAGTGCGGACCGGTCATAAAGTGACGATTCATAAAATGACGAAATGTTGTCATTGGGATTTCGGTTGAGGCGTCACAAGGGGAATCGGGGAAAAAGATAAGAAAGTCAATAGGGAGACAGAGAGCGACCAGAGCAGGAAGGCGGAATGCTAGCTAGTCAACAGGGAGACAGAGAGCGACCAGAGCAGGAAGGCGGAATGCTAGCTAGTCAACAGGGAGACAGAGAGCAGGAAGGCGGAATGCTAGCTAGTCAACAGGGAGACAGAGAGCAGGAAGGCGGAATGCTAGCTAGTCAACAGGGAGACAGAGAGCAGGAAGGCGGAATGCTAGCTAGTCAACAGGGAGACAGAGAGCGACCAGAGCAGGAAGGCGGAATGCTAGCTAGTCAACAGGGAGACAGAGAGCAGGAAGGCAGAATGCTAGCTAGTCAACAGGGAGACAGAGAGCGACCAGAGCAGGAAGGCGGAATGCTAGCTAGTCAACAGGGAGACAGAGAGCGACCAGAGCAGGAAGGCGGAATGCTAGCTAGTCAACAGGGAGACAGAGAGCGACCAGAGCAGGAAGGCGGAATGCTAGCTAGTCAACAGGGAGACAGAGAGCGACCAGAGCAGGAAGGCGGAATGCTAGCTAGTCAACAGGGAGACAGAGAGCGACCAGAGCAGGAAGGCGGAATGCTAGCTAGTCAACAGGGAGACAGAGAGCGACCAGAGCAGGAAGGCGGAATGCTAGCTAGTCAACATGAAGCAGGCGTTCCATCAATAGCCAACATTAATAGTGAACTGCTAAACTTAGTTAGAACATTGGAACACGCCCTATGATAAATAGTTGAGTTCAGTTTAGATGGAATGTGCAGTTAGTTTTCAAGGATTGTACATCCAAGGAAATAACGGAATTCAGTGGACACAAAAGTTCTAACGCATTGATGCGTATTGAGAGGACTGTTGGGGATAAAGTCTTAACCGAACGCTGGGCCAAGCATGAATATCTACATGTTCCATACATGTAGGGAACGCCAAACGACCATAGTCGTTTATGACAAGTGTCAAGGAAAATTGTTTTTGTAGTGTTTTTCAGAGTGATTAGCTCGGGACAAATAGTAACAACACTTGTATGCGGTGTTGGTAGTACATGGTGTCCGAGACAAATAGTAACAACACTTGTATGCGGTGTTGGTAGTACATGGTGTCCGAGACAAATAGTAACAACACTTGTATGCGGTGTTGGTAGTACATGGTGTCAGAGACAAATAGTAACAACACTTGTATGCGGTGTTGGTAGTACATGGTGTCCGAGACAAATAGTAACAACACTTGTATGCGGTGTTGGTAGTACATGGTGTCCGAGACAAATAGTAACAACACTTGTATGCGGTGTTGGTAGTATATGGTGTCCGAGACAAATAGTAAGAACACTTGTATGCGGTGTTGGTAGTACATGGTGTCCGAGACAAATAGTAACAACACTTGTATGCGGTGTTGGTAGTACATGGTGTCCGAGACAAATAGTAACAACACTTGTATGCGGTGTTGGTAGTACATGGTGTCCGAGACAAATAGTAACAACACTTGTATGCGGTGTTGGTAGTACATGGTGTCCGAGACAAATAGTAACAACACTTGTATGCGGTGTTGGTAGTACATGGTGTCCGAGACAAATAGTAACAACACTTGTATGCGGTGTTGGTAGTACACGATGTACGAGACAAATAGTAACAACACTTGTATGCGGTGTTGGTAGTACACGGTGTCCGAGACAAATAGTAACAACACTTGTATGCGGTGTTGGTAGTACATGATGTCCGAGACAAATAGTAACAACACTTGTATGCGGTGTTGGTAGTACACGGTGTCCGAGACAAATAGTAACAACACTTATATGCGGTGTTGGTAGTACACGGTGTCCGAGACAAATAGTAACAACACTTGTATGCGGTGTTGGTAGTACACGGTGTCCGAGACAAATAGTAACAACACTTGTATGCGGTGTTGGTAGTACATGGTGTCCGAGACAAATAGTAACAACACTTGTATGCGGTGTTGGTAGTACATGATGTCCGAGACAAATAGTAACAACACTTGTATGCGGTGTTTGTAGTACACGGTGTCCGAGACAAATAGTAACAACACTTGTATGCGGTGTTGGTAGTACACGGTGTCCGAGACAAATAGTAACAACACTTGTATGCGGTGTTGGTAGTACACGGTGTCCGAGACAAATTGTAACAACACTTGTATGCGATGTTGGTAGTACACGGTGTCCGAGACAAATAGTAACAACACTTGTATGCGGTGTTGGTAGTACATGGTGTCCGAGACAAATAGTAACAACACTTGTATGCGGTGTTGGTAGTACATGGTGTCCGGAGACAAATAGTAACAACACTTGTATGCGGTGTTGGTAGTACATGGTGTCCGGAGACAAATAGTAACAACACTTGTATGCGGTGTTGGTAGTACATGATGTCCGAGACAAATAGTAACAACACTGGTATGCGGTGTTGGTAGTACATGGTGTCCGAGACAAATAGTAACAACACTTGTATGCGGTGTTGGTAGTACATGATGTCCCAGACAAATAGTAACAACACTTGTATGTGGTGTTGGTAGTACATGGTGTCCGAGGCAAATAGTAACAACACTTGTATGCGGTGTTGGTAGTACATGATGTCCGAGACAAATAGTAACAACACTTGTATGCGGTGTTGGTAGTACATGGTGTCCGAGACAAATAGTAACAACACTTGTATGCGGTGTTGGTAGTACATGGTGTCCGAGACAAATAGTAACAACACTTGTATGCGGTGTTGGTAGTACATGATGTCCGAGACAAATAGTAACAACACTTGTATGCGATGTTGGTAGTACATGGTGTCCAAGACAAATACCTACTGAGGTTTCTATGTAGGACTAAGTGTGAATAAAAGTTTCGTGGTATTTTTCAATTATGAGTTTGTGTCTTCTATGGCTTTCTTTGGAGTGCTGGGAGTATGGGAGCTATAACTACCTTGGACATACTATAACCAATGATGGAAAATGTAAAATTGAAATAAACAAAAGAATAGGTATGGCAAAAATTAATTTTAATGCCATGAAAAATATACTAACAACAAAACAAATAACACCAGGGCTGAAACTAAGAATAGAAAAATTTTACATCTTCTCAATATTCCTGTATGGCGCAGAAACATGGACATTAGACAAGAAAACAGAACAGAAAATTGAAGCCTTTGAAATCTGGATTTATAGAAGAATAGGTAGAATTAGATGGAAAGAAAAGAAAACAAACGATGAAGTTTTAAAACAACTAAAAAGGAAAAGAGAACTACTAAACCCAATTAGAACAAGACAAATGAAATTTTTGGGCCATGTTAAAAGACACAACAGCCTATTAAAAGTAATATTGGAAGTGAAAATACAAGGTAAAAGAGACAGAGGCAGACCAAGGCTTACATGGACGCGAGTACCATCAAAAGATGGACAAGTCAATCTATGACAACCTGCACCATGAAAGTAAGAAATAGAGTGGAATGGCGATCCATGGTAGCCAACCTTTGTTGCGGACACGGCACTCGATGCTGATGATGATGATGCCTTCTATGGGTCACTTAGATGGATGGGGATGCCAGCTACGTCTGAGAGATAGTCAATGGAATAAATTAGAAATAGATGAATCGAGTAGACTTCAACAACAGAAAGTACACGCGGTGGATCGAATAGTTGAGTTGTCGCGGCAGTCATTCAACTACGTCAGGTGTCAAATTATTGAATTAATCAACGGCACAAATGAGTGCATCAAAGAAGCGGACTTACTTCTCTTTGTAAAAAATGGGACGTCATCGTAACATATGCTGGAAGTGACCACCATTTGCGCCCAGACAGGGTAATATTTATTAATGAAATGTCGGGTTCTATACCGAATTACACGCACTGTTCATACAGCCCTTGCCATTTTATCATGATAAATGTACTACTTCTGTAGTGACTGCCAGACTATTTTGCCGAAATTTGCAATTATTGGAATGGCCGACCAAGTAGCAGATCGAGAGCAATGCAAATTAAAGTCACTGAGACTCCATTTAGGGAGCTGGGTGGTCTAGTGGTATGACGTCACCCTCTGAACAGAAAGGTTCACGGTTCAAATATCATCACAGGAGGTGGGAATTAAAAAAAAAAATATATATATATTGAATCCCTGGTGTCTTCTGGTGAAACGTTTTCTCTGGGTGTTGAGATCTAATGTCTAGTCGTCTCTGGGTGTTGAGATCTAATGTCTAGTTGTCTCTGGGTGTTGAGATCCAATGTCTAGCCGTCTTTGGGTGTTGAGATCCAATGTCTAGCCGTCTCTGGGTGTTGAGAAGTAATGTCTAACCGTCTCTTGGTGTTGAGATATAATGTCTAGCCGTCTCTGGGTGTTGAGATCTAATGTCTAGTCGTCTCTAGGTGTTGAGATCCAATGTCTAGCTGTCTTTGGGTGTTGAGATTCGATGTCTAGCCGTCATTGGGTGTTGAGATCCATTAATGTCTAGCCGTCTCTGGGTGTTGAGTTCCAAAGTCGAGCCGTCTGTGGGTGTTGAGATTCAATGTCTAGCAGTATCTGGGTGTTGAGATTCAATGTCTAGCCGTCTGTGGGTGTTGAGATTCAATGTCTAGCCGTCTCTGGGTGTTGAGATTCAATGTCTAGCCGTCTTTGGATGTTGAGATTCAATGTCTAGCCGTCTCTGTGTGTTGAGATCCAATGTCTGGCAATCCCTGGGTGTTGAGATCCAATGTCTAGCCGTCTCTGAGTGTTGAGATCCAATGTCTAGCCGTCTTTGGGTGCTGAGATCCAATGTCTAGCCGTCTCTGAGTGTTGAGATCCAATGCCTAGCCGCCTCTGAGTGTTGAGATCCAATGTCTAGCCGTCTCTGAGTGTTGAGATCCAATGTTTTGCCGTCTCTGAGTGTTGAGATCCAATGTCTAGCCGTCTCTGAGTGTTGAGATCCAATGTCTAGCCGCCTCTGGGTGCGGTGTTGAGATCCACCATTGTCTAACTTTGTCTGGGTGTTTAGATTCAATGAATAGCCGTCTCTCGTTTTTGAGATCCAATGTCTAGCCGTCTCTGGATGTTGAGATCCAATGTCTAACCGTCTCTGGGTGCGGTGTTGAGATCCACCATTGACTAGCTTTGTCTGAGTGTTGAGATCCAATGTTTAGACGTAAAAAAGGCGGAAAAAAGAATATCTCGTGTGCAATGGCGTACGTTAAAGACCACTAAGCTGTTAAAAAGTTGGAAAGTTGTCTGATATAGTACAAAAGGCAACTATCCATGTCTGATATAGAATTAAGGCAACTATCCATGTCTGACACGGTAGAGAGGGCAATTATCCTTGTCTGACATGGTAGAGTGGGCAATTATCCTTGTCTGACATGGCAGAAAGCACAACTATCCATGTCTGACATGGTACAAAGGGCAATTATCCATGTCTGATATTGTAGAAAGATCAACTATCCAGGTCTGACTTGGTACAAAGGGCAACTATTCATGTCTGTCGTGGTACAAAGAGCAACTTTCCATGTCTGACGTGCTACAAAGGGAAACTATTAATGTATGACATGGTACAAAGGGCAACTATCTATGTCTGACATTGTACAAAGGGCAACTATCCATGTCTGACATGGTACAAAGAGCAACTATCCATGTATGACATGCTACAAGGGGCAACTATCCATATCTGACGTGGTACAAAGGACAGCTATTCATGTTTGACATGGTAGAAAGAGCAACTATCCATGTCTGACGTGGTACAAAGAGCAACTCTCCATGTCTGACATAGTACAATGGGCAACTATCCGTGTCTAACATAGCACAAAGGGCAACTATCCGTGTCTGATAAAGTACAAAGAGCAACTATCCATGTCTGACATAGTACAAAGAGCAACTATCCATGTCTGACATAGTACAAAGGGCAACTATCCATGTCTGACATAGTACAAAGAGCAACTATCCATATCTGACATAGTACAAAGAGCAACTATCCATGTCTGGCATGGAACAAAGAGCAACTATCCATGTCTGACATAGTACAAAGAGCAACTATCCATGTCTGACATGGTACAAAGAACAACTATCCATATTTGACATAGTACAAAGAGCAACTATTCATGTCTGACATAGTACAAGAGGCAACTATCCATGTCTGACATGATACAAAGACCAGCTATCCATATCTGACATGGTACAAAGACCAGTTATCCATATCTGACATGGTACAAAGACCAGCTATCCATATCTGACATGGTACAAAGACCAGCTATCCATATCTGACATGGTACAAAGACCAGCTATCCATGCCTGACACGGTACAAAGACCAGTTATCCATGCCTGACACAGTGAAAAGACCAGTTATCCATGCTTGACACGGTACAAAGACCAGCTATCCATGCCTGACATGGTACAAAGACCAGCTATCCATATCTGACATGGTACAAAGACCAGCTATCCATATCTGACATGGTACAAAGACCAGCTATCCATGCCTGACACGGTACAAAGACCAGTTATCCATGCCTGACACAGTGAAAAGACCAGTTATCCATGCTTGACACGGTACAAAGACCAGCTATCCATGCCTGACACGGTACAAAGACCAGTTATCCATGCCTGACACAGTGAAAAGACCAGTTATCCATGCCTGACACGGTACAAAGACCAGTTATCCATGCTTGACACGGTACAAAGACCAGTTATCCATGCCTGACACAGTGAAAAGACCAGTTATCCATGCTTGACACGGTACAAAGACCAGTTATCCATGCCTGACACAGTGAAAAGACCAGTTATCCATGCCTGACATGATACAAAGACCAGTTATCCATGTCTGACACGGTACAAAGACCAGCTATCCATGCCTGACATGATACAAAGACCAGTTATCCATGTCTGACACGGTACAAAGACCAGCTATCCATGCCTGACATGGTACAAAGACCAGCTATCCATATCTAACATGGTACAAAGACCAGTTATCCATATCTGACATGGTACAAAGACCAGCTATCCATATCTGACATGGTACAAAGACCAGCTATCCATATCTGACATGGTACAAAGACCAGTTATCCATGCCTGACATGGTACAAAGACCAGCTATCCATGCCTGACACGGTACAAAGACCAGTTATCCATGCCTGACACAGTGAAAAGACCAGTTATCCATGCTTGACACGGTACAAAGACCAGCTATCCAAGCCTGACACGGTACAAAGACAAGTTATCCATGCCTGACACAGTGAAAAGGCCAGTTATCCGTGCTTGACACGGTACAAAGACCAGCTATCCATGCCTGACACGGTACAAAGACCAGCTATCCATGCCTGCCACGGTACAACGACCAGCTATCCATGCTTGACACGGTACAAAGACCAGCTATCCATGCCTGCCACGGTACAAAGACCAGTTATCCATGCTTGACACGGTACAAAGACCAGTTATCCATATCTGACATGGTACAAAGACCAGTTATCCATGCCTGACACGGTACAAAGACCAGCTATCCATGCTTGACACGGTACAAAGACCAGTTGTCCATGCCTGACACAGTGAAAAGACCAGTTATCCATGCTTGACACGGTACAAAGACCAGCTATCCATGCCTGACACGGTACAAAGACCAGCTATCCATGCCTGCCACGGTACAACGACCAGCTATCCATGCTTGACACGGTACAAAGACCAGTTATCCATGTCTGACACGGTTCAAAGACCAGCTATCCATGTCTGACACGGTGCAAAGACCAGCTATCCATGCCTGACACGGTACAAAGACCAGCTATCCATGTCTGACACGGTGCAAAGACCAGCTATCCATGCCTGACACGGTGTAAAGATCAGCTATCCATGCCTGACACGGTACAAAGACCAGCTATCCATGTCTGACACGGTGCAAAGAACAGCTATCCATGCCTGACACGGTACAAAGACCAGCTATCCATGCCTGACACGGTACAAAGACCAGCTATCCATGCCTGCCACGGTACAAAGACCAGCAATCCATGTCTGACACGGTACAAAGACCAACTATCCATGTCTGAAACGGTACAAAGATCAGCTATCCATATATGACACGGTACAAAGATCAGTTATCCATATCTGAAACGGTACAAAGATCAGCTATCCATATCTGAAACGGCACAAAGATCATTTATCCATCTCTGAAACGGTACAAAGATCATTTATCCATATCTGAAACGGTACAAAGATCAGCTATCCATATCTGAAACGGTACAAAGATCAGTTATCCATATCTGAAACGGTACAGAGATCAGCTATCCATATCTGAAACGGTACAAAGATCAGCTATCCATATCTGAAACGGTACAAAGATCAGCTATCCATATCTGAAACGGTACAAAGATCAGCTATCCATATCTGAAACGGTACAAAGATCAGCTATCCATATCTGAAACGGTACAAAGATCAGTTATCCATATCTGAAACGGTACAGAGATCAGCTATCCATATCTGACACGGTACAAAGATCAGCTATCCATAACTGACACTGTATAAAGATCAGCTATCCATGTCTGACACGGTACAAAGATCAGCTATCCATATCTGACACGGTACAAAGATCAACTATCCATATCTGACACGGTACAAAGATCAGTTATCCATATCTGACACGGTACAAAGACCAGCTATCCATATCTGAAACGGTACAAAGATCAGCTATCCATGTCTGACACGGTACAAAGATCAACTATCCATATCTGACACGGTACAAAGATCAACTATCCATATCTGACACGGTACAAAGATCAGCTATCCATATCTGACACGGTACAAAGATCAACTATCCATATCTGACACGGTACAAAGATCAGCTATCCATATATGTCATGCCACATAGAGCAATCGTCCATGCTTGACGATACACAGCTAGATCTTGCATATTTTACTTTGTTCATAAGCTCAAAGTGGAATGGCCACTATTAATTATGGTAGTAAAGTATATCGCCACATTAAGTCTTTGCATTAACATTAAAAGTATTACAAGACATGTCCTTTTCTTGAATCCCCAGTGGAAGAGACAAAGAGGAAGACCCAAATATTCTTGGAAAAGACAGGTGAAAGTGAAGATGATGAGGAAGACATGGAATGATCATTAAAGAATGACAAGAAACAAAAGAGCTTGGAAAGTTTTTGTTAAAGACCTATGCTCCACAGGGAGTTGAAAGGAAGAAGAAGAAGAATAAAAGGAAGAAGATGATGATGATGAAGAGGAGGTAGAAGAAGAAGAAGAAGAAGAAGAAGTAGAAGGCGAATTAACATTAAAAATAGGATACAGATAATTAAAGCATTTAGTCAAAATTGAAATATTTAGACAGTCTCGTGACCTACGACAATAACCAAGCAGTGGAAAGAGACTCAATTATAGTGAAGTCTAAATTAAGCCAGACTTTTGGCCAGATGGCACTATTATTAGCTAAATAACAGTATCGACCAGAAAATAAATCACAACGGAAGCAGAAAGAGAACGTTTCAACACATCTATAACTTTGCTGTTATTACAATCGTATTATCTTCATCAGCAACCACAGAATGAGAATGCAAACACGCGCAATTCTAGTTTTCAATTATTTAGAAAATAAATTTTGAAATATGTATCATGGGAACGTTAAAGTCTTTAAAGATCGCATTCCAGACTGTTTGAGAAGATAACGTAATGCCACATTGGCTATTCTTTTTAAATATTGCATTAACGTGTTATTGGTTATTGGTTATAGAAGGCCCCAGTATCACTGCAAACTAATCAAAATCCATAATTGCTCAACCGCCGGTGCCAGCTGAATCATCCAAATAAATATCTCATCTCCCAAACAAAGAAAGGTACCTGTAGTCCCCATCGTAGAAGTCTCAGCAAACGCCAAAAGACATAAGGCAAAACCGCGCAGAAAGTGAACACAGCCAACTGTTCCCTGTCATACGATATCATCATTCATCGTAAACAATTGGAATATCGAAACATGATCAAAACGGATGAGACACACAGCTCACGGTGTGCACAAAGCACTTAACTCAGTAGCTCCTGCAACAAGCCGGACTTGGAATATGAGGAAACTGCAACAAGGAACACTTTTCAGGCATAGCCTTCAATGGTTCCTGCCGCCTATCCACCATATACCGGAAGTTCATGTCCTCCCGTAAATGATGATCGTCATATTTGTAAAATTTGTAGCGCTTGATGATGTTAAGACGTCGTTTTTTACTTCAACCGAACATATAAATACACAGTTAGTTTTCGGATTATCCAATTTAACGTGTCTCTTTGTTTTATTTTGACCTCATCAAAGTTAAAACAGCTGTACAACCTTTCATGCTGTTTCGAGCTTGATGACCTTAGATACCAATACGATATGATTGTATGTGCTTGTTCTTCGAAGAAGAACAGACTAAGGTCATCATACCATACCAGAACGATAGAACTTCCGGTCAATATGGCGGATATGAATGATGATATCGTATGACAGGGAACAGTTGGCTGTGTTCACTTTCTGCGCGGTTTCGCCTTATGTCTATTGGCGTGTGCTGAGACTGCTACGATGGGGACTACAGTTACCTTTCTTTGTTTGGGATATGAGATTCGGATATGAGATTACGCTGGCACGGGCGGTTGAGCAATTATGGATTTTAATTCGTTTGCAGTGATACCGGGGTCTTCCATAACAATAACCAATGGCGGATAGCAGCAAGAAACCTTTGAGGCACTGTCTGAAAAGCGTTCATTGTTGGAGTTTCTTCATATTCAAAGTTCGACTTGCTGTTGGAGCTACTGAGTTTAGTGTTCTGTGCACACCGTGAGCTGTGTGTTTTATCCGTATTGTGTTTCTAAATTCAGATTGCTTACGATGAATGATGATATCGTATGACGAATGACAGTTCAGCTGTGTTCACTTTCGGTGCTGATACGCCGTATGTCCTTTGCCGTGGGCTGTGTTTGCTATGATGGAGACTGCAACTGCCATTATTTGTTTGGCTATTAGATGAGATGTTAGTTTGGATGATTCCGCTGGCTCGGGCGGCTGAGCAATTATGGATTTTCATTCTTTTACAGTGATACCGGGGCCTTCTATAACTAAAAAGAACTAAAACTATAACTAAAACTATAACTAGAACTAGAACTGTAACTATAACTAGAACTAGAACTAGAACTTGAACAATAACTATAACAATAACAATAACTATAACTAGAACAATAACTATAACTAAAACTATAACTATAACTAAAACTATAACTATAATTGTAACTATAACTAAAACTATAAATATAACTGTAACTATAACTAAAACTATAACTGTAACTATAACTATAACTAAAACTATAACTATAACTATAACTGTAACTATAACTATAACTAAAACTATAACTATAAATATAACTATAACTAACTATAACTATAACTGTAACTATAACTGTAACTATAACTGTAACTATAACTGTAACTAAAATTATAACTATATCAATAACTAAAACTATAACTTTAGCTATAACTAAAACTATAACTATAACTATAAATGTAACTATAACTATAAATAAAACTATAACTATAACTAAAACTATAAATATATCTATAACTATAACTTTAATTAAAACTATAACTAAAACTATAACTATAACTGCAACTATACTAAAACTATAACTAAAACTATAACTATAACTAAAACTATAAATATATCTATAACTATAACCAATACAATAATCCCAGAGTAGATAAAGACACCCACCTCGCAGACATCCCCAGTCAATACTAGACGTATGTGACATGTTGAGTCAGTGACCATATTTTCCATGAACATTGCACGTTTTTGGGTGATGTGGTCAGTATCACGCCAGATCGCCTTTACTTCAAAGAAAAATCTCTGGGTATCTATTTTTAGAGGCTGGGTGAGCCCAGAAGCTTTATCGGTCCGAAATAAATTCCGCCACTTCTGGGATTTGATCTCGGACCCTTCTGTTCGGATGGTGAGTTCATTCATTCGCTACTTCAATTTTGGAGTAGAAGAGTTAAAAGAGGAGAGCGAGAAGGAGACAACCCTTTACATTATGACAAGAAAATACTTTAGGGTGTCAACTATGACAACACTTTATATTATGACAAGAACGCTCTTTAGGGTGTCAACTATGACAGCACTTTACATTATGACAAGAACGCTCTTTAGGGTATCAACTATGACAGCACTTTACATTATGACAAGAACGTTCTTTAGGGTATCAACTATGACAGCACGTTACATTATGACAAGAACGTTATTTAGGGTGTCAACTATGACAACACTTTACATTATGACAAGAACGCGCTTTAGGGTATCAACTATGACAACACTTTATATTATGACAAGAACGCTCTTTAAGGTATCAACTATGACAGCACTTTACATTATGACAAGAACGTTATTTAGGGTATCAACTATGACAGCACTTTACATTATGACAAGAACGCTCTTTAGGTTGTCAACTATGACAGCACTTTCCATTATGACAAGAACGCTCTTTAGGTTGTCAACAATGACAGCACTTTACATTATGACAAGAATGCTCTTTAGGGTGTCAACTATGACAGCACGTTACATTATGACAAGAACGCTCTTTAGGGTGTCAACTATGACAGCACTTTACATTATGACAAGAACGCTCTTTAGGGTGTCAACTATGACAGCACGTTACATTATGACAAGAACGCTCTTTAGGGTGTCAACTATGACAGCACTTTACATTATGACAAGAACGCTCTTTAGGGTATCAACTATGACAGCACTTTACATTATGACAAGAACGTTCTTTAGGGTGTCAACTATGACAGCACTTTACATTATGACAAGAACTCTCTTTAGTATATCGATACAACAATGACAACACTTTACATTATGACAAGAACGCTCTTTAGTGTATCGATACAACAATGACAACACTTACATTATGACAAGAACGCTCTTTAGTATATCGATACAACAATGACCACACTTTACATTATGACAAGAACGTTCTTTAGGTTGTCAACTATGACAGCACTTTACATTATGACAAGAACGCTCTTTAGGTTGTCAACTATGACAGCACTTTCCATTATGACAAGAACGCTCTTAAGGTTGTCAACAATGACAACACTTTACATTATGACAAGAACGCTCTTTAGTATATCGATACAACAATGACCACACTTTACATTATGACAAGAACGTTCTTTAGGTTGTCAACTATGACAGCACTTTACATTATGACAAGAACGCTCTTTAGGTTGTCAACAATGACAACACTTTACATTATGACAAGAACGCTCTTTAGTATATCGATACAACAATGACCACACTTTACATTATGACAAGAACGCTCTTTAGGTTGTCAACTATGACAGCACTTTACATTATGACAAGAACGCTCTTTAGGTTGTCAACTATGACAGCACTTTACATTCTGACAAGAACGCTCTTTAGGGTATCAACTACGACAACACTTTACATTATGACAAGAGCGTTCTTTAAAGTATCGATACAACTATGACAACACTTTACATTATGACAAGAACGCTCTTTAAGGTATCAACTACGACAACACTTTACATTATGACAAGAGCGTTCTTTAAAGTATCGATAAAACTATGACAACACTTTACATTATGAAAATACCGTTCTTTACGGTATCGATAAAACTATGACAACACTTTACATTATGAAAATACCGTTCTTTAAGGTATCGATACAACAATGACAACACTTTACATTATGAAAATACCGTTCTTTAAGGTATCGATGCAACTATGACAACACTTTACATTATGACAAGAACATTCTTTAAGGTATCGATAAAACTATGACAACACTTTACATTATGAAAATACCGTTCTTTAAGGTATCGATACAACAATGACAACACTTTACATTATGAAAATACCGTTCTTTAAGGTATCGATACAACTATGGCAACACTTTACATTATGACAAGAACATTCTTTAAGGTATCGATAAAACTATGACAACACTTTACATTATGAAAATACCGTTCTTTAAGGTATCGATACAACAATGACAACACTTTACATTATGAAAAAACGCTCTTTCTTCTTCTACCTTTTAGCTCCCAGTGGAGCATAGGTCTTCAACAAACACTTTCCAAGTCGTTCTGTTTTTTGCAATTCTTTTAAGATCATTCCATGTCTTCCCCATCATCTTCATATCTGCTTCTATCTGTCTTCTCCAAGAATTCCTTGGTCTTCCTCTTTTTTCTTTTCCCCTGGGGATTCCAAAAAAGGACCTGTTGTGTAATACTCTCAGTTGGCTTCCGTAGTGTGTGCCCTATCCATCGCCATCGTCTTCGCTGTATCTCTTTATCCACTGGTATTTGACCCGTACATTTCCATAATTCCACGTTAGTGACTTTGTCCTGCCATTTCCATCCCTTTATTCTGCGCAAGCATCCAATTAATGAAAGTCTGTACCATCGTGATTGTCAATTTTGTTATTCTCCATGTTTCACAGCCATATAATAGGACCGACTTAACATCTGAGCTGAAAATTTGTATATTTGTATTTAGCCTAATTTCTTTGGATTTCCATATGTTTCCCAGTGCAATGAAAGCTCCTCTTGCTTTTGATATCATTATTTTGGTATCATTTTCTGTTCCCCCCTCTTTATATATATTGCTGCCCAGATATATGTAAGATTGTACGTCTAGTAGAGGTATTTCTCCTAGTTTTATTTGGTTATTGCCAACTGCATTAATTCTCATAATGTTGGTCTTATCTATATTAATCTTTAGTCCTAGCTGTTGTGATCTCTCATCTAATATACTCATTTTATCCTGCATCTGTTGATGGCTGTGTGATAGGAGAGCTATGTCATCAGCAAAGTCTAAATCATCAAGTTGTTTGGTCAGTGACCACTGGATCCCATTTCTGTTGTTTTTAGTTATTTTCATAATCCAATCTATGGTCAGTAGAAAGAGAAATGGAGACAGAAGGTATCCCTGCCTTACTCCTGTTCTTATTTCAAAGGCTTCTGTAAGCTGTCCTTCATGCACCACACTACATTTCGTTCCTTCATACATTGTTTTTATCAGGTTAATAAACTTTATGGGGATTCCGTAATTACTCAGCAACTTCCAAAGTATTCTTCTGTCTAAACTATCAAATGCCTTTTCGTAATCTATGAATCCAATATATAGTGGGGATTTTAGTTCTAAACTTTGTTCAACTATTATACGTAGAGTAGTTATTTGATCAGCACATGATCTGTTCTTCCTAAAACCTGCTTGTTCATCTCTCAAGTGTTTCTCTATAGCCTCTTTTAGTCTCTCCAGCGTGATTCTGCCTAATATTTTTCCTGGCACTGATAGTAGCATAATTCCCCTATAATTTGTGCACTCCTGTAAACTTCCTTTCTTTGGTAGTTTGATCATATAACCTTCTCTCCAGTCTTTAGGTATTTCTTCCCTCTCCCAAATTTTATCCAATAGATCATGTAACATCTTGGTAGAGGTGTTAATATCCGCTTTGATGGCTTCCGAAGGAATTTCATCTGGTCCTGTGGCTTTACCATCTTTTAATAGTTTGATGGCTTTCATTATGTCTTCTTTGCTTGGTTTTCCGCAGTTAACGTGTAACTCTTCTTCTGCTGGTAGTATATCTGGAGTATTATTTGAGCCGGGTCTGTTCAAAAGTTCTTCAAAGTGCTCTTTCCATCTCTCCATTTGTTCCCTTATATTACTAAGCAGATTTCCTTTCTTATCTTTGATAAAGGCGTTGATATGTTTGTATTTTCCACCTAATTTCTTTGTGCTGTTGTACAGTTCTTTCATATTCCCTTTATTTGCTGCTTCTTCTGCCTCTTTAGCTTGTTCATCTGTATATTTCCTCTTATCCCTTTTAATGCTTCTTCTCACTTCTTTGTTCACCTCTTTGTAATCTTCCTGTGTCTTGGCTTTATTACTTCTTGTTTTGCTTTTATTTATGTCTGCTTTCTTGTTCTTTCTTTCTTTAATTTTATCCAGGGTCTCTGCTGTCATCCATGCCTTATCCTGGCGTTCTCTTTTCCCCAGTGTTTCTTCGCATGTCTCTTTCCATATATTTGTTACCTGTTTCCAATGATCTTCTATATTTATTGTATTTTCTAGTTGTTGGAGGACTCGGTATTTGTTTGATATTGTGACTGCGAATTTATCTTTAATTCCTTGTTCTTTAAGGAACCCTACTACATTGAAATACTTTCTACCCTTATTCGTTGTAGTATACCTTTTTAGTTTAATTTTAAGTTTGGCTAACAGTAGATGATGATCAGAAGCTACATCTGCCCTCTAAATACTTTTACATCCTGTAAACTTATTAAGACTTAAACTTATTATTAATACATATGTGATCAATTTGATTTTCCGTTCTATGATCTGGTGACACCCATGTAGCTTTGTGTATTCTTTATGTTGGAATATTGTTCCTCCTAGGCTCATTTGATTAAGGGCGCAGAAATTCACAAATATCTCTACATTCTCGTTTATATCTCCAAGTCTATGTTTTCCCATAATCTCTTCGAAGCCTCTGTTGTCTGATCCTACCTTAGCATTTAGGTCTCCCATCAAGATTATAATATCCTTGGCTCGTCTTGCATCCATCTGACATTGTAGCTGTTTATAAAAATCATCTTTAACTGAGTCATCCTTATCGTTGGTTGGTGCATAGCATTGTATAATGTGTAATTTTTATTTCAGCAGAAATGACTAACCACAAGATAGATATTCTGGGAATGTGTGAAACAAGATGGCTGGGAGCGGAGAGAATAAAATTGAATACAGGGGAGATGATTTTATCATCAGGACACCAGGAACCAGGATCACAACATAGTGAAGGGGTAGCTATAATGCTATCAAAGAATGCACAGAAGACACTAATAGAATGGGAGGCAGTGGGACCAAGACTGGTGAGAGCAACATTTAGAACAACCAAAAACAAATGGCAACACTTTACATTATGACAAGAACTCTCTTTAGGATATCGATACAACATTGACAACACTCCTTATGGCCGGAGAAAAATTTGTGAAGAACAACGGATGTTTTCATCTTCTCCTTTATCATCCCACATATTTCGGGCTAGTTGGAGCATCACTGACAGACTAACTCTACCTTCTCCATTTCTTCCTACCTTCAGTCGTTCTTCGGAATTCTGCAGAGTTGATACTTGTCTATTCTTTGATGTCAACTTCCCATGCCTTTATCAGTCTACCACACATTCTCGTTTCTTTTACAGTTTATTTGCTGAATAATCTTGCTAGACCAGACGATCGAAATACGCGATTACAATTTTTTTTTTCACTTTGCATTTCTTCAAACTATTCAAATGTTCATCACATACTCCGATTATTGTTTGTTGTAATTTTTTTTTTTTTTTTTTTTTGAGAGAGAGAGAGAGAGAGAGAGAGAGAGAGAGAGAGAGAGAGAGAGAGAGAGAGAGAGAGAGAGAGAGAGAGAGTTTGAGAACTCTTTCATTTTTATTAACTTTTTCATTTTTGTAACTTTTTCATTTGGGAACTCTTTCATTTTTGGAACTTTTTTTCATTTTTGTAACTTTTTCATGTGGGAACTTTTTCATTTGCGATACGATTCAAGTAAAAAACGCACAAAACCTTAGGATAATATTTCATCTCGATAACTTGTATTTTACTTCTTTAGCTCTGCTGTCATAGGTCCTGTGTTTTACAAGCGGATAGAAAACTTGATGTAGGAAGGATACGCCATAGCCTGATTTTAGAGCCAGGAGTGATCTCATTTTTTTCAAATAAGTTTTAATTTTTCATGAGCTACTGTCCTTTGTGCTATTCTAACCAATATTTCATGTTTTAAACCTTCATTAAAGCAGCTTGCAACAGAAAATAGAACAGAGAATTGAAGCCTTTGAAATGTGGATTTATAGAAGAATAGGTAGAGTTGGTAGGAAGGAAAAGAAAATAAACGATGAAGTTTTAAAACAACTAAAAATGAAAAGAGAACTACTAAACGCAATTTGAGCAAGGCAAGTGAAATTTTTGGGTCATGTTAAAAGACACAACAGTCTAATAAAAGTAATATTGGAAGGGAGAATACAAGGAAAAAGAGGCAGAGGCAGACCAAGACTAACATGGACGAGTAACATCAAAAGATGGCAATCTGCACCATCAAAGCAAGAGACAGAGTGGAGTGGCGCTCCATGGTAGCCAACCTTCGATGCGGAGACGGCACACAATGATGATGATGAAAACAACTTGCAAAAAAAACAACAGAACACAATCAAAACTTATACGTATCCTTCATTGACCTGGAAAAGTCATTCGAAGAGTAAACATAGAACAACTGTGGGAGATAACAAGCAACATACGGAGTAAGCCAACATCTAACAGAGAACAACTGTGGGAGATAACAAGCAACATACGGAGTAAGCTAACATCTAACAGAGAACAACTGTGGGAGATAACAAGCAACATATGGAGTAAGCTAACATCTAAGAGAGAACAACTGTGGGAGATAACAAGCAACATATGGAGTAAGCCAACATCTAACAGAGAACAACTGTGGGAGATACAAGCAACATATGGAGTAAGCTAACATCTAACAGAGAACAACTGTGGGAGATAACAAGCAACATACGGAGTAAGCTAACATCTAACAGAGAACAACTGTGGGAGATACAAGCAACATATGGAGTAAGCTAACATCTAACAGAGAACAACTGTGGGAGATAACAAGCAACATATGGAGTAAGACAACATCTAAGAGAGAACAACTGTGGGAGATAACAAGCAACATACGGAGTAAGCCAACATCTAACAGAGAACAACTGTGGGAGATAACAAGCAACATATGGAGTAAGACAACATCTAAGAGAGAACAACTGTGGGAGATAACAAGCAACATACGGAGTAAGCCAACATCTAACAGAGAACAACTGTGGGAGATAACAAGCAACATACGGAGTAAGCCAACATCTAACAGAGAACAACTGTGGGAGATACAAGCAACATATGGAGTAAGCTAACATCTAACAGAGAACAACTGTGGGAGATAACAAGCAACATACGGAGTAAGCCAACATCTAACAGAGAACAACTGTGGGAGATACAAGCAACATATGGAGTAAGCTAACATCTAACAGAGAACAACTGTGGGAGATACAAGCAACATACGGAGTAAGCCAACATCTAACAGAGAACAACTGTGGGAGATACAAGCAACATATGGAGTAAGCTAACATCTAACAGAGAACAACTGTGGGAGATAACAAGCAACATACGGAGTAAGCTAACATCTAACAGAGAACAACTGTGGGAGATAACAAGCAACATACGGAGTAAGCCAACATCTAACAGAGAACAACTGTGGGAGATAACAAGCAACATACGGAGTAAGCCAACATCTAAGAGAGAACAACTGTGGGAGATAACAAGCAACATACGGAGTAAGCCAACATCTAAGAGAGAACAACTGTGGGAGATACAAGCAACATATGGAGTAAGCTAACATCTAACAGAGAACAACTGTGGGAGATACAAGCAACATATGGAGTAAGCTAACATCTAACAGAGAACAACTGTGGGAGATACAAGCAACATATGGAGTAAGCCAACATCTAACAGAGAACAACTGTGGGAGATACATGCAACATATGGAGTAAGCCAACATCTAACAGAGAACAACTGTGGGAGATACATGCAACATATGGAGTAAGCCAACATCTAACAGAGAACAACTGTGGGAGATACAAGCAACATATGGAGTAAGCTAACATCTAACAGAGAACAACTGTGGGAGATACAAGCAACATATGGAGTAAGCTAACATCTAACAGAGAACAACTGTGGGAGATACAAGCAACATACGGAGTAAGCCAACATCTAACAGAGAACAACTGTGGGAGATACATGCAACATATGGAGTAAGCCAACATCTAACAGAGAACAACTGTGGGAGATACAAGCAACATATGGAGTAAGCCAACATCTAACAGAGAACAACTGTGGGAGATACAAGCAACATATGGAGTAAGCCAACATCTAACAGAGAACAACTGTGGGAGATACAAGCAACATATGGAGTAAGCCAACATCTAACAGAGAACAACTGTGGGAGATACATGCAACATATGGAGTAAGCCAACATCTAACAGAGAACAACTGTGGGAGATACATGCAACATATGGAGTAAGCCAACATCTAACAGAGAACAACTGTGGGAGATACAAGCAACATATGGAGTAAGCCAACATCTAACAGAGAACAACTGTGGGAGATACATGCAACATACGGAGTAAGACAACATCTAACAGAGAACAACTGTGGGAGATACAAGCAACATACGGAGTAAGACAACATCTAACAGAGAACAACTGTGGGAGATACAAGCAACATACGGAGTAAGCCAACATCTAACCAACCTAGCTAAACGTCTCTACACCAACAGCAGCTGCAGGCTCAGAACAGCAGCAGGCTACACAGACCACTTCCAAGTTAGATCAGGTGTAAAACAGGGGTGCGTGCCACACACCCCCCCCCCCCCCACCATACTGTTTATTAATAATACATGGACTATATATGCAAGCTAGCCAACCCATCAGAGACAGAGGAGATCAATGAGCTTCTATTTGCAGACGACTAGGCACTAATACATGAAACAATAGAAGACCTACAAGAACACTTAAACAAACTCAACATCTCAGGCACAAAATACAACACGAAAATCAACATCAACAAAACAAAAGTCATGAAATGTCGCCAAAAATAAACAGAACATCAACATAACTATAGAAGGCAGGCAACTAAAACAAGTAGAGGAATTCAAATACATATGAAGTTTAGTGACAAACGATAATTCTCATCAAAGGCTAAGGAAAGCGAACCTGAATAAAATGCTGGCTGAAATCGGATGCACTGGGCCACTGGCGCAAAACACTGTGCAACGTATTAACGGGTGTTCAGTCAGAGTGGATCTGGCAGACTCTAAATGTGATGTTCTGTCTGTGGGGGCGATCAACACACTTAACCTGACAGCTGACTTAATGTGGGAGTCTGGAATCCTACTCTTATTGAGTCCTGATCGCAGAGAGAGAGAGAGAGAGAGAGAGAGAGAGAGAGAGAGAGAGAGAGAGAGAGAGAAACAACATAGATAGAATCAAGATGCAACATAGCTTGTCAAATCATTGGACAGTTATCACCACTATTGTCCAACAAGGAAATAACTCTGGAGGCAAAACGAGCACTATACAATACAATCTTCATCCCAACGTTGTGCTACCAATGCCAGACCTGGACCCTAGATGCAAGAACAATAAGAAAAATAACCTCTACAGAGATGAAATGTGTTAGACGAATGACAGGAAACAGTCTGAGAGATAAGATCAGAAATTAAGAACTGAGAAAAAAGCTAGGAATAGCCCCCACCATAGAATATATAAAGAAACAACAGATAAAATGGTTTGGCCACGTGACAATGCAGAAAGAACAAAACACAACACAACGAGCCTTCAACAAACGTTGTGAGAATACCAGACCCAAGGGTCGACTACGAAAATTATGGATCGACGGAATACTAGAAGCACTAGGAAGCATAACAGCAGCAGAGGAGAACAGAAGAGCAAAAGACCGCACATTATATCTCGCCTCGACGCTGAAAGGCAGATGAGGAAGGAAAGTAGAAGAACAACAACAAACCTTCATCGCTGACAATAGATCGCAACTATTTAAATTTATCATGCAGTTTCTAGATCTTGACCAATTATTTTCATTATCATGTCTACAGTTTCCAATTATTTTCATTAGCATGTCTACAGTATCCAATTATTTTCATTATCATGTCTACAGTTTCCAATTATTTTCATTAGCATGTCTACAGTTTTCAATTATTTTGGTTAGCATGTCTACAGTTTTCAATTATTTTGGTTAGCATGTCTACAGTTTTCAATTATTTTGGTTAGCATGTATGCAATTTAAAATTATTTTAATTAAACATGTCTACAGTGTCCAATTATTTTCATTAGCATGTCTACAGTTTCCAATTATTTTGATTAGCATTTCTAGTTTCCAAATATTTTCATTAGCATGTCTACAGTTTCCAATTATTTTGATAAGCATGTCTTGTTTCCAAATATTTTCATTAGCATATCTACAGTTTCCAATTATTTTGATTAATCAAGTCTACAGTTTCCAAATATTTTCATTACCATGTCTAGTTTTCAAATATTTTTATTAAGCAAGTCTACAGTTTTCAATTATTTTCATTAGCATGTCTGCAGATTTCAATTATTTTGATTACCATGTCTGTAGTTTCCAATTATTGCACGGAATGACCTCATTACTGTGAGAATAATGAACACCGCTACAAAAGTGAATATGCAAAAATTATAATAATCCAAACGTCGTTAAAAGAATGCGTTAACCAACTTGTTGATAATTGCCCGAGGGACCCTCGCCGGTGTGTGAAGTTCGTGAGTGGAGATCTTCCAGTGTAATCAGGCAAGAGGCGATGGAAGTGCTAATGGACAATGTCCCAGCACAATGATAATGATCCGATCTGCAAGGGCACGTTTAGAAACAATGGGTTCTTAATTTTTGGTTCCGCACACAGAAGTGTGTGTGTGTGTGTGTGTGTGCTAGCTTCTATTTGTAGTTTCATTATACAGACCCCTCGCTGCGTCTTCGTTCTGGATTAGTTTTTAACCCACATCCCGCTCATGGTGACAGATTCTTGGAATCTCCACTTTGTCAATTCAGTGTTTGGTCTTTCATATTTTAATATAGAAAATAAAGAAAGATCGTTGTTACACATCTAACCCAGCGTATGGGAATATGGTATCATTATAATTTTTTTTTTTAAGTTGAACGCGTTCAAAAATAAATGTCTAAGGAAAATACTTGGTAAATCGTGGAACGAATTCAAAACAAACGAGGAAATTAGAGAAATCGCCAATCAACCACTAATATCTACAGTAATAAAGAAAAGACGATGGTCATATGTTGGACATGTGATGAGAAGAGATAATAACCGAATAGCAAAGCAAGCCCTCATGTGGGAAACAACAGGTAAGAGGAAAAGGGGAAGACTCAGAGAGACACTGACAAGAACATTGATGAGAGAGGCATGAGCAGCAGGAATAGGTTCCCTCAATGAGATAGAGCTGCTTGTACAGAACAGAGACAAATGGCGAGATTTGATAAAATATCTTTAAAAGAATTGAAAACTGCTAGAACAAAAATTCAGATAAGATAAGGAGTATCTTGGTCTACGCCCTATGGGCCAGCTACGGATCGGATGGTCAATAGATAGATAGATAGATGGATAGATAGATAGATAGATAGATAGATAGATAGATAGATAGATAGATAGATAGATAGATAGATAGATAGATAGATAGATAGATAGATAGATAGATAGATAGATAGATAGATAGATAGATAGATAGATAGATAGATAGATAGATAGATAGATATATATATATATATATAGATAGATAGATAGATAGATAGATAGATAGATAGATAGATAGATAGATAGATAGATAGATAGATAGATAGATAGATAGATAGATAGATAGATAGATAGATAGATAGATAGATAGATAGATAGATAGATAGATAGATAGATAGATAGATAGATAGATAGATAGATAGATAGATAGATAGATAATGTTTTCTCCATAATCAACGTGAGTTTAAATGGCGGTGTGGTCGATATTACGCAAGGCCGCCTTAGTTTTTATGAAGAAAGATATATCTAGTACCCATTTTCAGTGTCAGGACAAAGCATAAAGCTTGTTAATTTGAGAAAATATAATTAGACGCGTCTGGGAAGTGGACACAGGCCGTTATGGTCAAGAGCGCACATTGTAACCAACCAACTCTTAGGAGCTTTTCAAATAAAATAGCAAATCTTGGCAATTGATGCGTGATGAAGCATGGTAAATACACCACTTGTTCAGAGCAAACACACTTTATGCGTATACAAAAGTAGTATAGCAGGGTCCATCTAATCGCATTTGACCCATAAATTAACAAAGATATATAGTAGGCGCATTTCGCGTCTAATGTACTCATGGCGCAGGGGGAGTTAACCGTGACCTCTCGTGTCGGAATGTTGACCTCGTGTATCGGTGACCACAGAAGTGACATGTATATGTCTGGTGTGTGCTGACTTTGGAGTTTTTGATGTACTGGGTCGATAGTGATAGGTTAGTAGATTATACAGCATCAATGAAAAACAATAGCATTAAATATAAAATAGAAATCAAAAGATATATTTTATTCTTTTATCATCTCAGTAGATATATAGCATACAGTGGATATTATATAACATTACAAAAATATTTAGTACACTGAGTAAATATATAGGACAAGGATAACATTTATGTATAGCTATGTAGTTGGGTGTCTGCTTAGCTCTATGTGATAAATGAATCATAAGGGGTGAAACTATTAGAAATCGCTGGTTAGTCTAAGCTGGTAGTGTAAAGAGTTAAATATCTCTTTATCTTTATATCGTGGAAGACAACATTGCAGATGTGGAGAACGCGTAGAAAAGCGGCGCGTCAAAGTCACGGAAGACAACATTGCAGATGTGGGGAACACGTAGAAAAGCGGCGCGTCACAGTCACGGAAGACAACATTGCAGATGTGGAGAACGCGTAGAAAATCGGCACGCCACAGTCAGAGCAGTCAACATTGCAGATGTGGAGAACGCGTATAAAATCGGCACGTCACAGTCACGAAAGACAACATTGCAGATGTGAAGAACGAGTAGAAAAGCGGGCCGTCACAGTCACAAAGGTAACATTACCAACTGAGTACTAAAGTCCGTTTCAAATTGGTTTGTCCACTCCTCACTTCAAATATCTCCATAACCTTTACATATATAGACATTATTTTTTGCATTTAGTCTTATTTTTTCAATGTCCCAAAAGTTTTCTAAAATGCAATATTGCAGATAGTGTCATTCACCTGCAACGGCTAATTCCCTAGAACTTTTCAACAGATGCGGGTATTTTGTGGTTAAAGAAAATAGTTTACCGTAATTGAATCAATTGACCTATTCCGGCATAGGTATAACATAATTCGAATGTTAATAATAACATTCATTTCAATAAATGCCTAGAACACCCAACGATTAATACAACGCCAATGAATTGGAACGGAAGCTTATGGTTATGGTAATGGAAGGCCCCGGTATCACTGCAATCGAATTAAAATCCATAATTGTTCAACCGCCCGTGCCAGTGGAATCATCCGAATTACTATCTCATCTTCCAAGCAAGGAAATGTAGCTGTATTCCCCATCATAGCGGTCTCAGCACACGCCAAAAGATATAAGGCGAAACCGCACAGAAAGTGAACACAGCCAACTGTTCTCCATCATACGATATCATCATACATCGTAAACAATTGGAATATCGAAACACGATCAAAACAGATGAAACGCACATCTCACAGTGCGCACAGAGCACTTAACTCAGTAGCTCATGCAACGGAAGCTGTTGGAACCTTCCAATAAACATCCAAAATTTGCTTGTCGTTCAAACATCGAGCAAAATTTTGCGGAGAAACTACACAAATCACGGGAATTGTGTGAAAGATTAGCAAACGAAATAGGTCAGAAATATGTAGTGCTAAACCATATAAAATAACGATTTGTGTACTAAATCTACGTTTTTTAGCTCCCAGTGGAGCATAGGTCTTCAACAAACACTTTCCAAGTCGTTCTGTTTCTCGCCATTCTTTTTAAGATCATTCCATGTCTTCCCCATCATCTTCATCTCTGCTTCTATCTGTCTTCTCCAAGAATTTCTTGGTCTTCCTCTTTGTCTTTTCCCCTGGGGATTCCAAAAAAGGGCCTGTTGTGTAATACTTTAAGTTGGCTTCCGCAGTGTGTGTCCTATCCAGCGCCATCGTCTTCGTTGTATCTTTTTATCCATTAGTATTTGACTGGTACATTTTCATAATTCTATGTTAGTGGTTTTGTCCTGCCATTTCCATCCTTTTATTCTGCGTAAGCACCTATTAATGAAAGTCTGTATCTTCATGATTGTCATTTTTGTTCTCCATGTTTCACGCCCTTATAATAGGACCGACTTAACATTGCGTTGAGCATTTTTATTTGCTTTGTCTAGGATAATTTGTATACATTAAATAAAGAACATGTAAAACTAAACGTTTTTAATTAGGAACAAAAATATATTCGGGTGAACATTGAGATTATTATGTCATGTGCCTACGTATTTCAAGGGGACTTTCTCGTGTAATGTCACACTCGACAGGAAAAGTTGGGAACAGAGCCCGGTCGTGGTTGATACTGAGATCAACGGTCTTATCTGCGATAACACCGATGAGAAAGATGCAGTCACATATACAGACGGATCTGTAAGACGACACCAACGAAGTGCATGGGCATTTACAGCACGCTCGGCAGGCACAATAGTCAAGGAAGACAGTCGTGCATACGTCATGACCACGAGTAGCATGACAATGGAGGCGATGGCAGTGACCAAGGCATTCAAATGGTTAGAGTCACAAGACTACACCCACGCATGTATACTGAGTGATTCGATGAGCATGATAAAAAAAGTGGAGGCGGGCTCTGTACGCATGCAATGGGTAGAGTCATTACAGAAGTCCAAAATACGTAAGGTCACCTTTGTCTATGTCCCTGGACATGCGGGAGTACGGGGAAATGAAAGAGCGGACAGGTTGGCTAGCTGCGCTGTCGTTGAGGACGGGCAACCAATGGATCGGGCGGACATCATCAATGCACTCCGAGATGTGGGAAGAGCACAGGACTTCGACAAACACAGACCTACGTCACTTCTTCGGATGATGGAAATGGGAGTTAAGAGATGGGCATAGCCAGAAATGAGAAACTTTGTGGCCGTGTAAGAAGACTTATCAACCAACATAGAACTGGAGTCGTCAGTCGCTGGACACTGAGGGAATTGCTGAGGAGGGGATCTGAGCACCTATGGACATGTTCGGAGTGCAATGATGATGACCCGCAAATAACCCAATAACTCTATAACCTGCTGATATGAGATAGCTAGTCCAGCCCTGAAACATTCTGAGTTAAGCCACCAAGGGACGTAATCAAAGAGGCTCACCGACGCCTGGACATCTTTATGTTCAGCGGTGGGAAACGCTTTGAGTTCTCTCTGACGTGGAGATCAAAGAATAACCGCGAGTGGTCGAAGACCAACGTAAGCTTTAGTTGTGAGGGAACGAAGTTTGGGAAGGTTGACAGGTGTCGACAGGACTCCTAAATCAATAAGACTAGGGACATAATTAAAAGATTGAGTTAAAGAAATAGTGCCTGGAGGCGGACGAAGGATAAGCCGTGTATAGATTAGATTCCCATGATCCTTAGCCAGGTGGGAGTGGCTAAGATGGGCACAAAAAGACCCTGAGAAGACTTATCGGCACAGAGACTCTAGACTCGGCACTTGGAGGAAGATACACTTGGCACCCACGAAGCGGTAGGGTACACATACTACGCATACTATATCAGAATAAGACTGAAAGGGAAAATTACCGAAATTATTAAGGTCTTCGTTACCATGCCAGGCAGGAGAACACGATGTTCTCACTGTGGACTCGACACACACTGGGAAAACCGGTGCCCCAAGAAGCCAGGCCTGAGATGGCAGACGACAGTCGAGGAACCAACCAGTCATTATAAAACCAGTGCAGACCAACGATCTCAAGACAACAACCGCAGAAGCATCAGTCAACGACACATTTCCACCACCGACTAAGAAGAAACGCAGCTCCAAACAAAAGAAGATAGAACAAAAAACGAACGAACACATGCAGCATCAGATGTCCAGAACAAAAGCCCAGATGCCCACATCAACAGATTCAGATGATGAAATTATAAGCAAAAAATCCACAGACACGAAGAATTACAACACAAAACCCACACTCGAACCTCCACAGAATGAACAACAATGGACAAACACAACCTACCATCGATTGTATCTCCTCTCGACGCCAACGGCAATGGAGGAAGGATAGAAGAAGAAGAAAGAAGATTATTTATTAATTTTTTCTTAGTGCTGTAAACATAGCTCTTTCCCTGAGATGATTCGCTGAACACCTCGGAAGCTCACCCCCCCACCCCCACCCCCCCCCCCCCCCCACCCCACACAAGATAATATTAATTTATTATTATTTGCCCTGGAGTCACATGTCCTATTATTTGTGATGGAAAATGTACAACTGAAATAAACAAAAAAATAGAAATGGCAAAAAGTGATTTTAATGTCATGAAGAACATACAAACATTTAAAAAAAAAATAACACCAGGGCTAAAAGTAAGAATAGCAAAATGTCACATCTTCTCAATATTCCTATATGGTGCAGGAACATGGACAATAGACAAGAAAACAGAACAGAGAAGTGAAGCCTTTGAAACGTGGATTTATAGAAGAATAGATAGAATTGGATGGAAAGAAAAGAAAACAAACGATGAAGTTTTAAAACAACTAAAAATGAAAAGAGAACTACTAAGCACAATTCAAACAAGACAAACGCGATTTTTGGGCCATGTTAAAAGACACAACAGCCTACTAAAAGTAATCCTGGAGGGGAAAATACAAGGTAAAAGAGGAAGAGGCAGACCAAGACTAACATGAACGAGTAACATCAAAAGATGGACAAATCAGCCTATGACAACCTGCACTATCAAAGCAAGAGACAGAGCAGAATGGCGCTCCATGGTAGCAAACCTTCGTTGTGGAGAAGGCACTGGATGATGATGATTATTTGTCCCCAACTAAATATTAGTTGTGTTTCAAGACATCGCATCGTTCAAGACAAGCTGAAGTTCTGAAATGTGTGCAAGATGGGTACCCAAGTGGCGCGGAGCGCGATTACTTTTAGTAGGCTGTTGTGTCTTTTAACATGGCCCAAAAATCGCGTTTGTCTTGTTTGAATTGTGCTTAGTAGTTCTCTTTTCAATTTTAGCTGTTTTAAAACTTCATCGTTTGTTTTCTTTTCTTTCCATCCAATTCTATCTATTCTTATATAAATCCACGTTTCAAAGGCTTCAATTCTCTGTTCTGTTTTCTTGTCTATTGTCCATGTTCCTGCACCATATAGGAATATTGAGAAGATGTGACATTTTGCTATTCTTACTTTTAGCCCTGGTGTTATTTTTTAAAAAAATATTTGTATGTTCTTCATGACATTAAAATCACTTTTTGCCATTTCTATTTTTTTGTTTATTTCAGTTGTACATTTTCCATCACAAATAATAGGACATGTGACTCCAGGGCAAATAATAATAAATTAATATTATCTTGTTGGGGGTGGGGGTGGGGGGGGGGAGCTTCCGAGGTGTTCAGCGAATCATTTCAGGGAAACAGCTATGTTTACAGCACACCCGTCAGAAATAGATCGTTTCCTACAGTATCTACACGCATATCTATAGCGCTGACGTAAGTGCGCTGAACTACAGGGAGACTATGTTCATAGCGATGATGTCAATGTTTCAGTGTTTTACAATAATTACTCTGTAAAGAAACAAAAATATCGTTTCTGTTTAACTCAGCGTAACTTGTATTTGATTTGACGTAGCTGATAATATTCTCGCTGACAACACGCAATGTAAGAAATTATGTATTGCCTGGTCGCTGTAAGTAAAAAGTAAAGTATCCCCCGTCACGCCAAGTGGCGTATATGGAAATATGGTGTTAGTGACCCTATATTTTACAGACCTTCAGCATATAATTTTTGGGGTAATGTGGTCGGTATTACGCCAGTGCTGCTTTATTTTCCCAGAAAAAAATCCGGTACCCATTTTAAGGCTGGGTGAACCCAGAAGCCGTCGGTTGGGATCGAACCCTACCCCTTGTCCTTTGTAGTCCAGTTCACTAACCACTGAGCTATCGCGGTTCCCGCCTAGTCGCTGTGCTCGGTGTATATTATTGATTATTAATCATCATCATTATTGAGTGCCGTCTCCGCAACGAAGGGTCGCTACCATGGAGCGCCATTCTGCTCTGTCTCTTGCTTTGATGGTGCAGACATGTTGACTTGTCCATCATTTGATGTTACTCGTCCATGTTATTTTTGGTCTGCTTCTGCCTCTTTTACCTTGTATTTTCCCTTCCAATATTACTTTTATTAGGCTGTTGTGTCTTTTAACGTCCCCAAAATTTCATTTGTTTTGTTCTCATTGTATTTAGTAGTTCTCTTTTCATTTTTAGTTGTTTTAAAATTTCATCGTTTGTTTTCTTTTCTTTCAATCCAATTCTAACTATTCTTCTATAAATCCACATTTCAAAGGCTTCAATTTTCTGTTCTGTTTTATTGTCTAATGTCCATGTTTCTGCACCATATAGGAATATTGAGAAGATATAACATTTTGCTATTCTTAGTTTTAGTCCGGGTGGATGGATGGATCGATTATTAAACCTTGTAATAAGCTAAACACAAAAAAAGAAGTGGTTACAAAACTGCCATGTGATAAGAACAGACAACAAGAGAATGTCAAAGGAAGCCTTCAAATGGGAACAAGAGGGTAAAATAAAAGGGGCCGAATTAGAGACACATTGACAAGTATACTGAGAAGAGAAGCAAAAATTAGCGGGCATCAACTCCCCTGCCCTGGGTGAAAGGCACGAGCAGAATAAAGGCCCGTGGTGAGATGCAATGCTGGTCCTGTGTACATTCTGACACTTAAGATCGTTAAACATAAAGGGTAGAATTACTAGCGCTGTGCCGTGCTCAGCTCAAATAGACGACAGACAGACGGGCAGGCAGGTAGACGGGCAGGCAGATAGACAGACGGGCAGGCAGATAGACGGGCAGGCAGGTAGACAGACGGGCAGGCAGGTAGACAGATGGGCAGGCAGGTAGACAGACGGGCAGGCAGATAGACGGACAGGCAGGTAGACAGACGGGCAGGCAGGTGGACAGACGGGCAGGCAGGTAGACAGACGGGCAGGCAGGTAGATAGACGGGCAGGCAGATAGACGGGCAGGCAGATAGACGGGCAGGCAGGTAGATAGACGGGCAGGCAGATAGACGGGCAGGCAGATAGACGGGCAGGCAGGTAGATAGACGGGCAGGCAGATAGACGGGCAGGCAGATAGACGGACAGGCAGGTAGACAGACGGGCAGGCAGGTGGACAGACGGGCAGGCAGGTAGACAGACGGGCAGGCAGGTAGATAGACGGGCAGGCAGATAGACGGGCAGGCAAGTAGACAGACGGGCAGGCAGGTAGACAGACGGGCAGGCAGATAGACGAGCAGGCAAGTAGACAGACGGGCAGGCAGGTAGACAGACGGGCAGGCAGATAGACGGGCAGGCAGATAGACGGGCAGGCAGGTAGACAGACGGGCAGGCAGATAGACGGGCAGGCAGATAGACGGGCAGGCAGGTAGACAGACGGGCAGGCAGATAGACAGACGAGCAGAATAAAGGCCCGTGGTGAGATGCAATGCTGGTCCTGTGTACATTCTGACACTTAAGATCGTTAAACATAAAGGGTGGAATTACTAGCGCTGTGCCGTGCTCAGCACAAATAGACGACAGACAGACGGGCAGGCAGACAGACGGGCAGGCAGATAGACGGGCAGGCAAGTAGACAGACGGGCAGGCAGGTAGACAGACGGGCAGGCAGACGGGCAGCCAGGCAGATAGACAGACGGGCGGGCAGGTAGACGGGCAGGCAGATAGACAGACGAGCAGAATAAAGGCCCGTGGCGAGATGCAATGCTGGTCCTGTGTACATTCTGACACTTAAGATCGTTAAACATAAAGGATAGAATTACTAGCGCTGTGCCGTGCTCAGCTCAAATAGACGACAGACAGACGGGCAGACAGGTAGACGGGCAGGCAGATAGACGGGCAGGCAGGTACACAGTCGGCCAGGCAGGTAGACAGAAGGGCAGGCAGGTAGACAGACGGGCAGGCAGATAGACGGGCAGGCAGGTAGACAGACGGGCAGGCAGGTAGACAGGTGGGCTGGAAGGTAGACAGACGGGCAGGCAGGTAGATAGACGGGCAGGCAGATAGACGGGCAGGCAGATAGACGGGCAGGCAGATAGACAGACAGGCAGGCAGGTAGACGGGCAGGCAGATAGACGGGCAGGCAGATAGACGGGCAGGCAGATAGACGGGCAGGCAGATAGACAGACGGGCAGGCAGGTAGACGGGCAGGCAGATAGACGGGCAGGCAGATAGACGGGCAGGCAGGCAGGTAAATAGACGGGCAGGTAAGTAGATAGACGGGCAGGTAGACAGATGGGCAGGCAGATAGACGGGCAGGCAGGTAGATAGACGGGCAGGTAGACAGACGGGCAGGCAGATAGACAGACGAGCAGAATAAAGGCCCGTGGTGAGATGCAATGCTGGTCCTGTGTACATTCTGACACTTAAGATCGTTAAACATAAAGGGTAGAATTACTAGCGCTGTGCCGTGCTCAGCTCAAATAGTCGACAGACAGACGGGCAGGCAGGTAGATAGACAGACGGGCAGGCAGGTAGACAGGCAGGCAGGCAGGTAGACAGACGGGCAGGCAGGTAGATAGACAGACGGGCAGGCAGGTAGACGGGCAGGCAGGTAGACGGGCAGGCAGGTAGGCAGATATACAGACGGGCAGGCAGATAGACAGACGGGCAGGCAGATAGACGGGCAGGCAGATAGACAGACGGGCAGGCAGATAGACAGACGGGCAGGCAGATAGGCAGACGGGCAGGCAGATAGACAGACGGGCAGGCAGATAGGCAGACGGGCAGGCAGATAGACAGACGGGGAGGCAGATAGACAGACGGGCAGGCAGATAAACAGACGGGCAGGCAGGCAGATAGACAGACGGGCAGGCAGATAGACAGACGGGCAGGCTGACAGATAGACGGGCAGGCAGATAGACAGATGGGCAGGCAGGCAGATAGACAGACGGTCAAGCAGATAGACAGACGGGCAGGCAGATAGACAGACGGGCAGGCAGATAGACGGGCAGGCAGGCAGATAGACGAGCAGGCAGATAGACAGACAGGCAGGCAGATAGACAGACGGGCAGGCAGGTAGATAGACACAGATGGGCAGGCAGGCAGATAGACAGACGGGCAGGCAGGCAGATAGACAGGCGGGCAGGCAGATAGACAGACAGACAGGCAGGCAGATAGACAGACGGGCAGGCAGGTAGATAGACACAGATGGACAGGCAGGCAGATAGACAGACGGGCAGGCAGGCAGATAGATACAGATGGGTAGACAGATAGACAGACAGGCAGGCAGGCAGATAGACACAGATGGGTAGACAGATAGACAGACGGACAGGCAGGTAGATAGACACAGATGGGCAGTCAGGCAGATAGACAGACGGACGGGCATACAGATAGATACAGAAGCGCAGGCAGGCATATTGACCCAGACGGAAGGACGTATAGATAGATAGATAGATAGATAGATAGATAGATAGATAGATAGATAGATAGATAGATAGATAGATAGATAGATAGATAGATAGATAGATAGATAGATAGATAGATAGATAGATAGATAGATAGATAGATAGATAGATAGACAGATAGACAGACAGATAGACAGACAGACAGACAGACAGACAGACAGATAGACAGATAGATAGATAGATAGATAGACAGACAGACAGACAGACAGACAGACAGACAGACAGACAGACAGATAGACAGATAGATAGACAGATAGATAGACAGACAGACAGACAGACAGACAGACAGACAGACAGACAGACAGACAGACAGACAGACAGACAGATAGACAGATAGATAGATAGATAGATAGACAGACAGACAGACAGACAGACAGACAGACAGACAGACAGACAGACAGACAGACAGACAGACAGATAGATAGATAGATAGATAGATAGATAGATAGATAGATAGATAGATAGATAGATAGATAGATAGATAGATAGATAGATAGATAGATAGATAGATAGATAGATAGATAGATAGATAGATAGATAGATAGATAGATAGATAGATTGATAGATAGCTCTGCCGCAGCCCCCTCTTCTTGCATACTAATCGCGCAATCATAAATCACTTTAGCCATACAATCTTCTGCTGTCTCAAATGAAATCACAAAATGTTGCGTCAGTCTCTGTGTTCGATGCAATCATCATTTCCTCTTCTTCTTAGATCATGACGTCATTCAGACTAGGACTCCAGACTCTCTTATGAAGGCAGCTGTCTGTTTAAGTGATTCGGTTGTCCTGTAGGGTTTCTCTTCCAGTGAGGTGGGTGTGGACCACATTGTCCTTCTCAGGTCTGTGTACTGGGAGGTAATCCTGTAGAACGGGTTTTGTTGTCATGTTATCCATGGTACAGTGGCACTGGCTGGTAGTTCCTATTTTGAGTTTGGTGAACATGTGGTTTCTCATTCTGTTGTGGCCAGTGCGTAGGCGATGTATGATGACTTGATCCCTCCTTTATAGTTGGAGGTATCCATCCCTCTCGTTTATACTTTGGGTGTTCTTGTTTCCATTTTTCATGGTACCGGCCTTTGATGATGGATTTGGCTTCATCGTAGCTGACCAGATGGTTCTCTTGTGGTAATCTCCCTCCCTCTTTAGCTAATTTGTCTGCGCGTTCGTACCCGTGTATATTACAGTGTGATGGTATCCACTGGATGACCACTCTCTGGAAGTTATTGCATAGTTGGTCTAGGGTTTTTCTCAAGTCATCTAGCTCACACTTCCTGGGGGGTTTAAAGCTGTTAGTACTGACATTGCATCAATCAGTATCACCATTCCTCATTTGAAAACGAATACAGCGAACTCGTCTAGTGCCGACGAGATAAAACATTTTTGAAAGCGGCGGGAAATTATACATTCTTTTTATAATTGTCGTAGTGTTGTTGTATGTTCTTTAGTGGTGAAAATATGCCAGTTAAAATGTTGGTGATGACGTAACATTATTGTTGGCGTAATCCTTAAAATCGTTGGGGGCGAGGGGTGAGCACAAGATAGTTGACTTGCTGTTGCCGCTGCAGGATTAATGATCAACTGCTGACCGAAGCCTCAGTTCACATCCCAAATGGACTACAATTGCAATTGGTAGAAAGACTGGCTAACCAAGTGACTATTATTGTGGATATGTATACAAGTAGAATATCATTCTTCACTCTAAAATGAGGATGAATCAAATTGTTGTTATTTCAATATTATTTAATATGCATTCGAAACATGGACATTTACATCAGAGTTACAGAAGAAAATACAAGATATGGAGAGGAAATTATGTCGTAAGATTTTTGGCATGTCTTATTTAGATAGTATCATAAATGTAAAAGTTCGCGGAAGGATACAACAAGTATTGGAAGTAATGATAAACTTTTGATTATTGTGAAGAAGTGGACAGTGAAATGGTTTGACCACGTATCGCGATCGTTTTTTCTAGCCAACCATTTGGTCTAGTAAACCATTTGTTCTAGCCAACCATTTGGTCTAGTAAACCATTTGTTCTAGCCAACCATTTGGTCTAGTAAACCATTTGTTCTAGCCAACCATTTGGTCTAGTAAACTATTCTATTGTAACTGGAACTAAACAAGAAGTAGGTAGAAAAAGAAATGGAGAAGACATCAAAAAAGGGAGAGGTCTATACTTGCAGAATCCAAAAGAATGAATGAAGATAATGAGATATAGAGAAGATTGACAAAACCTGCCAGTGGCGCTCCAACGATGCCCAGCGGTATGAGATGAAGAGCGAAGTAAGGGTCCTATTAGTGTCTTATGTTGGATGCTTTTTTTATTTTTATTTTTATTTTTATTTTTTTTTTTTTTTGCTGAACAGATTCTATCGTGGCTGAATCTATCAATATAGGATAGACAGATTCGACACCGCAGATTGAACAAGAAGTATTCGTGGTGTCTGATCTCATCTCCTTTCTCATGTGCCTTTTGTCTTCCGAATATGATGAACGTTGCTTCGAATATTTCTGTGCCATTTTTTATTTTTGTTCTCCATGTGCTACGATCTGCAACCAGATCATCCCAGTTTCATTCACTGATAGAAAATTCACTCAAAGAAGCCCTACAAACATCCTTATATCTCAGCACTGGTCTGCCCTTTGGTCTCTTTCTGTCCTTAAGTTCGCCATACAATATTTGTTTGGAAATACGAATGTTTGCCATTCTTCTTACATGACCCAGCCACCTTAGTCTCCGACTCCTAAGTGTTGCCGTGATAGATGGGAGTTTGGTTCGTTGTAAGACATTAGAGTTCATCACTTTATCCTGCTATTTGATGTTCAATATCAGCGGGGCTGAAACTAAGAATAGCAAAATGTTACATCTTCTCGATATTCCTGTATGGTGCAGAAACATGGACATTAGACAAGAAAACAAAACAGAAAGTTGAAGCCTTTGAAATGTGGATTTATAGAAGAATAGGTAGAATTGGGTGGAAACAAAAGATAACAAACGATAAAGTTTTAAAACAACTGAAAATAAAAAGAGAACTACTAAATACAATTAAGACAAGACAAATGAAATTTTTGGGGCATGTTAAAAGACACAACAGTCTTCTAAAAGTAATATTGGAAGAAACAATACAAGGTAGAAGAGGCAGAGGCAGAGGCAGACCAAGACTAACATGGACGAGTAACATCAAAAGATGGACAAGTCAATCTATGTCAGTCTGCACCATCAAAGCAGGAAACAGAGTAGAATGGCGATCCATGGTAGCCAACCTTCGTTGCGGAGAAGGCACACGATGATGATGATGATTTTATGTCCATAAGCTTTCGAAGACAACGTACACGAAAGCTGTTTAACCTTTTCTCTTGTCCTGCATAGGTAGTCCAAGTTTCTGATCCGCATAGCAGTATATTAAGTACACATCTTTAGTCAATTTGAACCTAAGTCCTGGGTATTTAAAAGATGTTGGCCTTTTCTCTATCTTTAGGTTTACCAAGCTGCTTCTACGATCCTGTAATTTATTTCTTCTTCACAATAACACAATATCTTAAAGAAAACACTTCCAGACTAAGATACTGCGTCAATTACTGACACTTCTTAAACACTTCCAGACTAAGATACGTCAATTACTGACACGTCTATAACACTCCCAGACTAAGATACATCAATTACTGATACATCTATAACACTTCCAGACTAAGATACAACATCAATTACTGACACATCTATAACACTTCCAGACTAAGATACAACATCAATTATTGATAAATCTATAACACTCCCAGACTAAGATACATCAATTACTGATACAGCTATAACACTTACAGACTAAGATACTGCATCAATTACTGACACATCTCAAACACTTCCAGACTAAGATACGTCAATTACTGAGGCATCTCAAACACTTCCAGGATAAGATACCACATCAATTACTGTCACATCTATAACACTTCCAGACTAAGATACAACATCAATTACTGACACATCTATAACACTTCCAGACTCAGATAGAACATCAATTACTGATAAATCTATAACACTTCCAGACTAAGATACATCAATTACTGATACATCTATAACACTTCCAGACAAGATACAACATCAATTACTGACACATCTATAACACTTCCAGACTAAGATACGTCAATTACTGAAACATCTCAAACACTTCCAGGATAAGATATCACATCAATTACTGACACATCTCAAACACTTCCAGACTAAGATACGTCAATTACTGAGACATCTCAAATACTTCCAGGCTAAGATACCACATCAATTACTGATACATCTAAAACACTTCCAGGTTAAGATACTACATCAATTACTGAGACATCTCAAACACTTCCAGGATAAGATACCACATCAATTACTGACACATCTCAAACACTTCCAGGCTAAGATACCACATCAATTACTGATACATCTCAAACACTTCCAGGTTAAGATACCACATCAATTACTGACACATCTCAAACATTTCCAGTCTAAGATACCACATCAATTACTGATACATCTCTAACACTTCCAGACTAAGATACCACATCAATTACTGATACATCTCAAACATTTCCAGACTAAGATACCACATCAATTACTGACACATCTCAAACACTTCCAGACTAAGATACCACATCAATTACTGACACATCTCAAACACTTCCAGACTAAGATACCACATCAATTACTGACACATCTCAAACACTTCCAGACTAAGATACCACATCAATTACTGACACATCTCAAACACTTCCAGACTAAGATACCACATCAATTACTGACACATCTCAAACACTTCCTGACTAAGTTACCACATTAATTACTGACACATCTATTCACATTTACATACATTCAATCTTACCACTTCTGCAGAATTCACAAAGTGCTGGTTCATGAGATGGCGGCCAAACCTATCACTGAATGAAAAACCTCGTTGCGCAAGTTGTCTTTTGGTTCCCACACAGATTCTGAAGTGCGCAGTTGAGCCGCAATTCTGGATAGTGTCCGCATGTGCCAGTTCGCCTTTCTGTCGGTTTATATTTGGAACCTTATTTAAGAAGCCTTCCTTTTTTTCCTAGTAAAAAAGTGTTAGTAAAATTATAAATGATAGATATCATCATCATCAAGTACCGGGCCTGCTGGCGTACGTGATCATGTCTCTTCATAACTTTCGATCTCGGCAGCAATTTATCATTTCTGTTGTTGACCTTCTGCAAAGCCATTCTCTTAAGCTGTCTGTTATTTTTTCTCTTTGCTTCCCTCTATCTCTTCGTCCCTCACTTTTTCCAGTGGTTACAATATATTCCAGTTGTTCTCTTCACATTACATGGCCAAAAAATGATGATTGTTTCTTCCTAACATTGGAAATTAGCTCTCTTTTTGCTTTGACCTCTCTCAGAACCTCTTCATTACTCTTCTTAGCTGTCCATGGTATTCTCAACATTCTTCTGTAAAACCACATTTCTACAGACTCCAGTGATTTTCTTGTCTGTTGTCATATTGTCCATGACTCGCATCCGTATGTTAAGATTGGCTCTACGTAACATTTAAGAACTCTTTTTATTGTTTCTATTGTCAAAAATGGATTGCATAGTATTTTCCTCATTTTTTGGAATGTAAAATTATAAATGATGAATACTACAAAAATGATTTGACCTCACCTTCTTGTGTCCGCTAATCCTAATATTTGTATTTTCCTTTTCTTCATAAATTCAACTATTTCTGTGCTTTTATCACTTAAACCTCAGATGTTCCAAGTACATATTCAACGTTCTGATTGTTTTCTTTGTGTTGTTGTTGTTGTTGTCGATTTCCCGCTTTTATTTTGTTTTTTCGTTCATGATTGTAAAAAAAAAGTAAAGTACCCCCTTCACGCCAAGTGGCGTATAGAGAATATGATGTTAGTGACCATAAATTTTACAGACCTTCAGCACATGATTTTTGGGGTAATGTGGTCGGTATTACGCCCGTGCCGCTTAACTTTCCCAGAAAAAAAAATCCGGTACCCATTTAAGGCTGGGTGAACCCGGAAGCCATCGGTTGGGATCGAACCCTACCCTTTTCCTTTGTAGTCCAGTTCACTAACCACTGAGCTATCGCGGCTCTTCGTTCATCATTGTATTAAGCGGCAATTCACTATGGATGGCAATTCTACTTATATCGCACAAACTATATCAATAAATCACAAATAAATCACAAATAAATCCGTTCGAAATCACACATAATAACACTTGAATTTCTTTTTACTAAGGGCATTGAAATTCATTTATAATTTAAATTTGACTTCCATCGCAAATTGCATCGTGTTGCCAGCACAGTTAAGCACCGGAAATCCTCAAAAAAAAAAACCTGCCAAGAATATATAGAACAACAACAACTTAAATGGTTTGGCCACCTGGTCAGAATGAACCCTCACCAATCATAACCAAGGGCGTTCTTCTCTAGAATGCGTGGAAAAAGACAAAGAGGAAGACGCAGAAGAAGATGGATAGATGCAGTGACAGAGACACTCTTGCCAACAACTATATATTATTTCAGTAGTCCTTTCTTGTGTTATTCCGTCCTTATTCCCTTCGTTCTTTCACTTCCACGCTCTTATTCGTCCTCTCAATTTCATCCCTCTTATTTCTCACTTTCTTCATCTCACTCTTTAATTTCTTTCGTCTCCCTCCCTTCATCCGTCTACTTTCTTTTCTTCTTCGTTTCTTCTCTCTCCGTGTCTTCTCTAGTTCCTCTCTTTCACTTTCCTTCCATCACCCCCTTTCTCTCTCACTCTCACACCACCGATCTTCCTTATCTTCTCACTGCCACTTTCTCATTTCTTTTACCCAGTCTCCATTTCTTTTACCCAGTCTCCATTTCTTTTACCCAGTCTCCATTTCTTTTACCCAGCCTCCATTTCTATTACCCAGCCTTCATTTCTATTACCCAGCCTCCATTTCTTTTACCCAGCCTCCATTTCTTTTACACAGCCTCCATTTCTTTTACCCAGCCTCCATTTCTTTTACCCAGTCTCCATTTCTTTTACACAGCCTCCATTTCATATACCCAGCCTCCATTTCTTTTAATCAGTCTCAATTTCTTTTACCCAGTCTCCATTTCTTTTACCCAGCCTCCATTTCTTTTACACAGCCTCCATTTCTTTTACCCAGCCTCCATTTCTTTTACCCAGTCTCCATTTCTTTTACACAGCCTCCATTTCATATACCCAGCCTCCATTTCTTTTAATCAGTCTCAATTTCTTTTACCCAGTCTCCATTTCTTTTACCCAGCCTCCATTTCTTTTACCCAGCCTTCATTTCTATTACCCAGCCCCCATTTCTTTTAAAACCCAACATTCTCTTCCTTTCATTCTTCATAACTTTATTTCTTCTTTTACCCCAAGGATCCAAGATTTGCAGCATCACCTACATGTATGTCCCTGGCCATGCTAGTGGTCAGGGCAACGAAAGAGCAGATAGACTGACCGGCTCGACGATATTAGTTGCTGGACAAGCCAATAGATCGGCCTGATATCATTAACAATCTATGAGAGATGGGTCAAACAAAGGTCTTTGACAGAAGTACAAATGCATGGCTATCTAGACTTTGTGAACTGAAAGTGAAGAGAGATATCATTAACAATCTATGATGGATGGGTCAAACAAAGGTCTTTGACAGAAGTACAAATGCATGGCTATCTAGACTTTGTGAACTGGGAGTGAAGAGAGATATCATTAACAATCTATGATGGATGGGTCAAACAAAGGTCTTTGACAGAAGTACAAATGCATGGCAATCTTGACTTTGTGAGCTGGGAGTGAAGAGAGATATCATTAACAATCTATGATGGATGGGTCAAACAAAGGTCTTTGACAGAAGTACAAATGCATGGCAATCTTGACTTTGTGAGCTGGGAGTGAAGAGAGATATCATTAACAATCTATGATAGATGAGTGAAACAAAGGTCTTTGACAGAAGTACAAAAACATGACTATCTAGACTGTGTGAGCTGGGAGTGAAGACCGGACTTGCCAGAATAGAGAGATATTCTGGACGAATGAGAGTTGTTATCAACCAACACTGAACTGACGCAATTAGTTTCTGTGTGTTGATGGACTCAGGGAGAAGATAGAAGCACCCATGAATGTGCCCGGAGTGCTGTGACGATGATCCTAGTTTAACTTAACATTGCATTCTCTCCCACACATCAACCTGCATTCTTTACTTCAATTTTCCTATCTTTTTTTCCCCCCTAAATTCTTACATCTCACGGCTTCCATTCTTCCACTGCCCCCTCTCTCTCTCTCTTCTTCTTCTTACCCTTTGCCACTCTCCATCAATCAGCTATACAACTCCATATGATTACTTCAAACATATCCCCTAATTAGCAAATTATAGATTAACACTTTGTTCAAACAGTCTGGACATTTCCGCTAGGGGTCGCTATACAAACAACGATTCACCAATCAGAAAATAGATCTCCTATACATTGCTCCAATCGTTTCCCTGATTACACAATGCGATCGTGCCACTAATTCAATGCACAAGTGCACAGTTGCTTCTGCTTGCTTTTGTAACAAAATTGTATTTTAGTTCTGGTTCGAAAAAATGAGTTAGCTTACTTAGTTTTTACTTTAATTTCACCGGCCTCTTTTGCCTTCCGTTGAAGGGACGTTATAATGTTTGTTACAACCCGTAGTGTACTTTTTTGAGTATGCAATTAGCAACCTAGGGGCACGAACAAGTAGGGACTGGACTACATAAGTGGTGCGAAATGATAGTTTAAATATATATACAAACGTATATATATACGTACAGACATACTCGTACAAGCAGGCATATAGATAGATAGATAGATAGATAGATAGACAGACAGACAGACAGACAGACAGACAGACAGACAGACAGACAGACAGACAGACAGACAGACAGACAGACAGACAGACAGACAGACAGACAGATAGATAGATAGATAGATAGATAGATAGATAGATAGATAGATAGATAGATAGATAGATAGATAGATAGATAGATAGATAGATAGATAGATAGATAGATAGATAGATAGATAGATAGATAGATAGATAGATAGATAGATAGATAGATAGATAGATAGATAGATAGATAGATAGATAGATAGATACATGGGTTTGTATAAGATGTCTCTTTGTGCTGTTGGGTTTATATATGATATCTCTTTGTGCTGTTGGATTTATATAAGATATCTCTTTGAGTTGTTGGGTTTGTACAAGATGTCTCTTTGAGCTGTTGGGTGTGTATAAGATGTCTCTTTGAGTTTTTGGGTTTGTATAAGATGTCTCTTTGTGTTGTTGGGTTTGTATAAGTTGTCTCTTTGAGATGTTGGGTTTGTACAAGATGTCTCTTTGAGTTTTTGGGTTTGTATAAGATGTCTCTTTGTGTTGTTGGGTTTGTATAAGATGTCTCTTTGAGTTGATGGGTTTGTACAAGATGTCTCTTTGAGCTGTTGAGTTTGTATAAGATGTCTCTTTGAGTTGTTGGGTTTGTACAAAATGTCTCTTTGAGCTGTTGAGTTTGTATAAGATGTCTCTTTGAGCTGTTGGGTGTGTATAAGATGTCTCTTTGTGCTGTTGAGTTTGCATAAGATATCTCTTTGTGCTGTTGAGTTTGTATAAGATGTCTCTTTGTACTGTTGCGTTTGTATAAGATGTCTCTTTGTGCTGTTGAGTTTGTATAAGATATCTCTTTGTGCTGTTGAGTTTGTATAAGATATCTCTTTGTGCTGTTGAGTTTGTATAAGATGTCTCTTTGTACTGTTGTGTTTGTATAAGATGTCTCTTTGTGCTGTTGAGTTTGTATAAGATATCTCTTTGTGCTGTTGAGTTTCTATAAGATGTCTCTTTGTACTGTTGCGTTTGTATAAGATGTCTCTTTGTGCTGTTGTGCTTGTATAAGATATCTCTTTGTGCTGTTGCGTTTGTATAAGATATTTCTTTGTGCTGTTGTGCTTGTATAAGATGTCTCTTTGTACTGTTGTGTTTGTATAAGATGTCTCTTTGTGCTGTTGTGCTTGTATAAGATATCTCTTTGTGCTGTTGCGTTTGTATAAGATATTTCTTTGTACTGTTGTGCTTGTATAAGATGTCTCTTTGTACTGTTGCGTTTGTATAAGATGTCTCTTTGTGCTGTTGTGTTTGTATAAGATATCTCTTTGTGATGTTGCGTTTGTATAAGATGTCTCTTTGTGCTGTTGCGTTTGTATAAGATGTCTCTTTGTGCTGTTGCGTTTCTATAAGATGTCTCTTTGTACTGTTTCGTTTGTACAAGATGTCTCTCTGTGCTGTATGGTTTGTTTAACATAGGGTTTGCACCCATTGTGGGTGTACATTCATTGTGTCGTTAGTTCACGGCAATCCACGATATCTGCGCCTTTCGGCCCGACACATCTGATTGTCGCACTATTTTGCTTGCCCTACTACACCATACACTCATTTCTTTATCAAGTTTGCCATCTTCAAAGAATTCAGATTCCACACACTTCACAGCGGGAGCCGCTACATCTTAGTAGTTAAGGAACTGAACTACAAAGGTCAAGAGGTCAGGTTCGATCCTGACCGACGGCTTCCAGGTTCACCCAGTCTTAAATGGGTACCATGCTTTTTTTTTTCTTTCTGGGAAAGTAAAGCGGGGTGAGTGTAATACCGACCACATTACCCCAAAAATGATGTGTTGAAGGTCTGTAAAATTTATGGTCACTAACACCATATTCCCTATATGCCACATGGCGAGACGAGGCACTTTATTTTTTTTTTTTACACTTCACAGCTGTTTGTTTACATCTCAATGTAGCATTTTAGTCCTAACCTCTGAAATTTTGCAGCCTTTATATATGACGATGTCTTGAGTCTAGTACATTCCACTCATTCTTAACACCGATCATTTATGGAAGTGGTTTCAATTTGTAACTCAGCACACGAAGTAAAATATTTAGCTCAAGTAGATGCATATGTGAGTAGTATACAATGTTGTATTTGACCCGCATTTTTCCCGTAAATTAACAAAGATATATAGTAGGTGCGCGGCGCACCTAATGTACCGTAGGTGCAGGGGGAGTTAACCATGATCTTTCGTGTCGGTGACCCTGGAAGTGACCTGTTTATGTTGGTGTGTCCTGACTTTGGAGTTCTTGATGTACTTAATCGATAGTGATAGGTTAGTAAATTATACAACATCAATGAAAAACAATCAATATAAAACAAAAGACAAAAGATATATTTTATTCTTTTATTATCTCAATAGGTGTATAACATACAGTGGATATAATATAACATTACAAAAATATTCAGTACATTGAGTAAATATATAGGATAACATTTATTTATAGCTATGTAGTTGGGTGTCTGCTTAGCTCTATGTTATAAATGAATCATACGGGGTGAAACTGTTAGAGGTTGCTGGGTAGTCTAAACTGGTAGTGTAAAGAGTTAAATATCTAGAGGTGTAGTCGAGACATTATCATCAGCTACCTTTCTTTTTATATAGAAATAGGAAAGAGCATTTCTTGTTTGACTGTAGGAAAATATGGAATTATTTAAGACTTTGAAACCTACATTTTTCCCACCTTTAGCCTTTTGCGTGGCGAGAACCTCTAAAAACATATCTTTATCTAATTTGTTGTGTTGCTTGCTTAGCCCTTTACAACTGATTTTATCGTAATCCCCACTGCAATGGTACGTCTTACTACATAAACTAACAAGAGCTGTCCCTTCGTACTCTAATTTAAAAAGACCGGGCGTTCGTTTGGTGTATGCTTTAACACCTTTACAGCTTATACAATCTGTCTTGCTAATATGTTCATCGCAAAACTCGGCAGGAAACCAGTCTTTATATACACTATTAAACTCATTCCGCAACCCTGATTTAACTATGTCCTCTAACTTAGGTGCACTTAAAGCCAAGTATAAACTATCAGTATCTGTTTCACATAACTGAAAGTCTGACCTATCTACAAACTTATCTAAGAACTCGAAATAAAAATCTAACATACGAAGTTTTGCATATTGATAGACGAAGAAACCGATTTGTAGGGGTAAGTCCCAAACAGTTTTCTTTTTCTCCATCTCAATTTCAAAAAGATCCTCCCCTATTTCAGTCATCTTTTTAAACCGGGAACTATTAATCATTTTCGATATCTCATCCCCCTGAACGTACGAGACAGCGCTATGATTGGCCTTATTGGTTAGAGTCTTCCCGTAGGCTGAGTTTCCTAAGAGCTTCATCGTATCGCTTACTATAGATTGACTTTCATCTAGATCACCAGCCCGCCTAGCGTCAGAAACCATTTCGCCAAACTTTTTAAAACAACTAGACGGTTGATATTCTATCACTTGATAGATTTTTGTTACAGCCAATCCGTGGTCTAAATACCATTTTAACAGTGGTGTTGCCAACAAAATTTTTTCCCCCAACATAACTACCGATTAGGGTGCGACGAGGGGTTGACAACAAGTTATGTTTGAGAGCATATTCACCCATAAACGGTCCAATATCGTCACGCGTAACATCAATATTTTTGAAAATTGGAGTCATCTCACTGAAATGTTCCTTCAGGCGGTCGGGAACATGTAAATCGCATTCCACTAAACCAAAACATGTCCCATCTGAAACAGAAGTCAGAATCTGTTTATCACTGAGAGGGAGCCCTTCTTTAGAGTAAGAGGGTCTAGCTCGAGGGATGGCTTTAGAAAGAAAAGCCCTAATGGTTGGGTCAGACTTTTTCAGAGCCTGCCACTCACATTCCCACATAACTTCTACTGGGACTTTGACCTCCTCGGTTAGGTAGGTGTGTATCTCACATGTTTTTTCAAACAGCTCGAACAAGGGCTTGTCATTAACAGGGTTTCTATCTTTACCTTTGGTGAGGGGGCAGTCTTTGTGACCATGGTACAAACAACCATGAAAATTATAGACTATTCTATTAGATTTATCCCACCCATCCACGGGGATGTTTCTATCACCTAACCGAAACTCCCTCCCGTTAAACTGAGTTTTCAACTCCACCCCTTTTTGGTAGGCGACCCACGTTAACCACTCTCGACTTTGTTGGACATAATAGTTATCTTTTTCGACCCTAAACCCGGTCTCCATTCTTCTAATAATTGGGTAATCTGTTGGCATTGGGTTCATCAGAGCCCAAAGATACAACGCGTTGGCATCGTAACCTTGGATGGATTTGACTACCTTTCCACCCCTAATAAGCGTTTTGCCTACCTCGTGATACCTATGGAAAATTATAGAGGGACCCCCGACTATATTATCTCTAATCATTGTGTGTAGACTCGCCTGTTTGCTTGAACATAAACTAAACATTACACCCCTATCAACGGTCTTGAAAAGATACTTTAAACAAACACCCGGAACCGAAATGGCGTCTTTAAAACAGTCTACACCCCGCTCCCCATAAAAGCGAACCTGCTGTGCTAAGGCCTCTAAGAAGGGGACTACATCTTTGTTGTTATACCAAACTAAAAAGTCCTTAAGGGTGGTCATGTTATTGTCCTGCCAGACCTTTTTACATAGAGCGTACTCCTCCTCGGAAATATTACAATTTTTTAACGACGAATAAAACGCTTCGTGTGGGGGTAGTTCTGTCTCCTCCAACTTTTGGGGGTCGTCTATATATTCATAACAAAAGTAACCCTTTGTCTCACTAATCTTATAAGCCGCCAGATATTTACTATAGCTAAACCCGGGGGCTAGATAGTTTACTACATCTAAGAATTTTAGATTCTGTGTTGCAATACACATAAAGTTATTGTTTCTTTTAACTATAAACTTGAACGGTTTTGGTACTTTGTAGTCTACTTCCATTTTATCTTCCTCTTCTTCGATAACATCGGCGTCTTCTTCTTCTTCTTCACCCACTTGGGCAGTGGCATCCATGAAGTGCTTTATTAAATAAGGTTTAATGACGTTGACGTCATATTTCCCCGAGTTAAACCCTATCACTGGAAGCTCTTTTAAATACTCATCAAACTTAGCTATTAGCTTGTCTTTATTCAGTTCATGGAGTTGAGTAAAAATACTTTCAAACCGATCTCGCAACAACGAGTATGCCTTAGCAGCTATACCAGTGAGATAATCAAGCATCTGACTAACTAAAATTTGTGGGTCACCCTTCGTTATGAAGCATATTGGTCCCTCCCACCCAGGGACATTTGACGCTACAGAGCAGGAGAGGGGTACGTGTTTAGCTACAAAGGTAGTCGAGTGCGTTTCTTGGGGAACATTCCCTTTATCAAAATAACATTCATAATCGAATGTCGCCCTGAATGGGTAAATAAAACACTCTGGAGTACTTATTCCTTCAGCGCTGATTGCGTCCCATACACTTTCAGGTGAAGAATAAACACCACCTTTATATGTCTCTACAGCCATATCCCCAGTGCAAGTTTTTTCATGCCTATCCATACGCCAAAACTTTTTCCACAATTTCCCACATTTTCCACAAGAAAAGCTTTTACTAGCCCTGGAAAGATCGTTTATATAAAAGAAGTGGTTTTTGTAAAGTAAAAGACGGAGAGTTTCACTATAACTACTACCACTTCTCAGAACAATACGCAAGGCTTGCGCAGAATCAAATTCAAAAATATCTATATTTAGTGCAAAACAAGTTTCTAAGAGAGGCAAAACGGCAAGAGTTACACCGGAAAAGTTACTTAACTTTAGAGACGGGTTAAACTGTTTGAAAAGTAGTCTCGAAACCTTCCTAACATTATTAAGGGGAGTCCCTCGATGGACAGCTAGACAACGGAAGAAGCAGAGATTATCATTGTAAACTTTAGAATTGGAGTCGTTTTGAAGGATATTAATGCCGTAGTTGGATGTAATGTAGGGTGGGATATCAAGCAGACACCCTATAGGATAATCTTGAAGTTTATAAATATAAACACTCGTACTGACTAATGCTTCTAAGGTATATTTGGTTGTCTCCCTGTTTTTATTTGCATACCCTAATATATCACTTTCATTTAATCTATCAACAAATGTTTCAAAATCGTAGCTGTTGTTAACTAACAGGGGTTTGTCTAACCCTGTCGCGTTATTCGAGCTGGCGTGAAAGTAACGCAGCCCCTGTGTCTCCCTATGTCTTAAGACTAGATGATGACTATAATTCACCTTGAAACGCTTTTTCTGGGCTAGAAAAATTGGGTTTACAAGGGTCTTCCAATCTATAGGAGTATCAGGTTGATGAAATATAGTGTACGTATCCATGTATTTGTTCCGACGTTCATGTGTTCTAATAGCTAACCAGTTGTTCTTATATATCTTCTTAATATCTTGAGGTAACTTATTTAGAGAGTCTGCTTCATTAATAAGTCTTGGTCTCTTTGAGGGTTCTTGAGTCGAACTCTTTACTCCCCGCTTGCGTGAGGTTGTCGATACCAGTGGACCTGGTAGTGTTGATGGTGTTGAGGTGGTCATAGCTATGTCATGGCTAGCAAGATGTTGTTGCAGATGTCTTGCTCCAGTGAAGCTTTGTTGACAGATATGGCAGATATGTGGGATAACACTGGGCTCTTTTGAAGGTACTTGATCGGCTGACACAGGAGTTGGTGACGCTGGAACTACTGAGACAAGAGATACAGGATGCTCTGTCTTGATATGTCTGGCAAGGCTGTCTACTCTTGTATATACTCGTTCACAAACATCACATTTGTATTCCTGACGCCCATGTACACTAGCAACGTGTCGTTTTATGTCCCGGCTCCGGGTGAAAGTTTTGGAGCAGAGATGACAAGTGTTAGACATCTGTAGAAAAGAAATTGAAACATTACAACTAAAGAGTAAAGAACAGTAAACATTACAAGAAAAGTAAACAACAAGATACACAACTTATCGAAATTAGGGCACAAAAGTTAGTTAGTTAGTCGAAAGATCATCCTCCTTGCACAAGGGGCATGCCCATAAGTGCTCCGATTTCCTTTCGAGTAAATTCACAAGTGTGTGACGGCACAAAAGTAACACGTGGATACTAAACAACCAACTTATCGAAAATAGGTTACTAAAATAACACGTGGATACTAAACAACCAACTTATCGAAAACAGGTTACTAAAGTAACATACTATAACATTAAAGATCTAAGATAACACTTACTTTTTATGTGTTTGAAGGTACGAGACACATCAGGCGTCAACAACTGTAAGCGAAAGTCTGATTACAAGCTTCACAGTCGCGTTATATATACACCAGAAACACCGGAAGTGTTACTAAAAATAGAACTGACCGCTGATGCAATACCGGAAGTGTTACTAAAAATAGCTTTTGACTGCTGACGTGATGCCCGTGGAGTTTCTAAAAATAGATTTTGACCTATGATGCAATACCAGGCAACTTTATAGGAGTTTTTCCCCTTGCCCTTTATGAGGGGACGCCCATGAAACTGTTAGAAATAGTAAATTTAACATCTAGACATACCCCAAACTTTATATTAAGCATCCCTATAGCAAGAATTTACATAAAAACAACTTTTGAAATTACTACCCCTGTACCCATTTTTGGCGGTTACGCCCATGAAACTGTTAAAAATAGTAAATTCAACATATAGACATACCGCAAACTTTATATTTAGCATCCCTGTATCAAAAATTTACATAAAAACAACTTTTGAAATTACTACCCCTGTACCCATTTTTTGTGGTTACACCCATGAAACTGTTAAAAATAGTAAATTTAACCTCTAGACATACCCCAAACTTTATATTAAGCATCCCCATATCAAGAATTTACATAAAAATCACTTTTGAAATTACTACCCCTGTACCCATTTTTGGCGGTTACGCCCATGAAATCGATAAAAAATTGAAATTTAACACCTAGACATACCCCAAACTTCATTTTAGTCATCCCTGTATCAAGAATTTACATAAAAACAACTTTTGAAATTACTACCCCGGTACCCATTTTTGGCTGTTACGCCCATGAAATCGATAAAAAATTGAAATTTAACACCTAGACATACCCCAAACTTCATTTTAGTCATCCCTGTATCAAGAATTTACATAAAAACAACTTTTGAAATTACTACCCCCGTACCCATTTTTGGCGGTTACGCCCATGAAATCGATAAAAAATTGAAATTTAACCTATTGGTATACCTCAAACATAATATTTGACACGCCCATGTATCAAATTTGCCTGAAAAATCATCAAAAAATTAGTAGTATATATCTAGTGATAGGACCGTGGAAAATTCCGCCAGCGGCAGAATATTCCTTATATAAATAGTCTACCGGCAGATTTTTTTGCCTCCAGGAATATTGCTTATATAAATAGTCTACCGGCAGATTTGTTTTTTCTTATATGAGAGTCTACCCGGCCAATCACTGGATATATACTACTAATTTTTTGATGATTTTTCAGGCAAATTTGATACATGGGCGTGTCAAATATTATGTTTGAGGTATACCAATAGGTTAAATTTCAATTTTTTATCGATTTCATGGGCGTAACCGCCAAAAATGGGTACGGGGGTAGTAATTTCAAAAGTTGTTTTTATGTAAATTCTTGATACAGGGATGACTAAAATGAAGTTTGGGGTATGTCTAGGTGTTAAATTTCAATTTTTTATCGATTTCATGGGCGTAACCGCCAAAAATGGGTACCGGGGTAGTAATTTCAAAAGTTGTTTTTATGTAAATTCTTGATACGGGGATGACTAAAATGAAGTTTGGGGTATGTCTAGGTGTTAAATTTCAATTTTTTATCGATTTCATGGGCGTAACAGCCAAAAATGGGTACCGGGGTAGTAATTTCAAAAGTTGTTTTTATGTAAATTCTTGATACAGGGATGACTAAAATGAAGTTTGGGGTATGTCTAGGTGTTAAATTTCAATTTTTTATCGATTTCATGGGCGTAACCGCCAAAAATGGGTACAGGGGTAGTAATTTCAAAAGTGATTTTTATGTAAATTCTTGATATGGGGATGCTTAATATAAAGTTTGGGGTATGTCTAGAGGTTAAATTTACTATTTTTAACAGTTTCATGGGCGTAACCACCAAAAATGGGTACAGGGGTAGTAATTTCAAAAGTTGTTTTTATGTAAATTTTTGATATGGGGATGCTTAATATAAAGTTTGGGGTATGTCTAGAGGTTAAATTTACTATTTTTAACAGTTTCATGGGTGTCACCACCAAAAATGGGTACAGGGGTAGTAATTTCAAAAGTTGTTTTTATGTAAATTTTTGATACAGGGATGCTAAATATAAAGTTTGCGGTATGTCTATATGTTGAATTTACTATTTTTAACAGTTTCATGGGCGTAACCGCCAAAAATGGGTACAGGGGTAGTAATTTCAAAAGTTGTTTTTATGTAAATTCTTGCTATAGGGATGCTTAATATAAAGTTTGGGGTATGTCTAGATGTTAAATTTACTATTTCTAACAGTTTCATGGGCGTCCCCTCATAAAGGGCAAGGGGAAAAACTCCTATAAAGTTGCCTGGTATTGCATCATAGGTCAAAATCTATTTTTAGAAACTCCACGGGCATCACGTCAGCAGTCAAAAGCTATTTTTAGTAACACTTCCGGTATTGCATCAGCGGTCAGTTCTATTTTTAGTAACACTTCCGGTGTTTCTGGTGTATATATAACGCGACTGTGAAGCTTGTAATCAGACTTTCGCTTACAGTTGTTGACGCCTGATGTGTCTCGTACCTTCAAACACATAAAAAGTAAGTGTTATCTTAGATCTTTAATGTTATAGTATGTTACTTTAGTAACCTGTTTTCGATAAGTTAGTTGTTTAGTATCCACGTGTTATTTTAGTAACCTATTTTCGATAAGTTGGTTGTTTAGTATCCACGTGTTACTTTTGTGCCGTCACACACTTGTGAATTTACTCGAAAGGAAATCGGAGCACTTATGGGCATGCCCCTTGTGCAAGGAGGATGATCTTTCGACTAACTAACTAACTTTTGTGCCCTAATTTCGATAAGTTGTGTATCTTGTTGTTTACTTTTCTTGTAATGTTTACTGTTCTTTACTCTTTAGTTGTAATGTTTCAATTTCTTTTCTACAGATGTCTAACACTTGTCATCTCTGCTCCAAAACTTTCACCCGGAGCCGGGACATAAAACGACACGTTGCTAGTGTACATGGGCGTCAGGAATACAAATGTGATGTTTGTGAACGAGTATATACAAGAGTAGACAGCCTTGCCAGACATATCAAGACAGAGCATCCTGTATCTCTTGTCTCAGTAGTTCCAGCGTCACCAACTCCTGTGTCAGCCGATCAAGTACCTTCAAAAGAGCCCAGTGTTATCCCACATATCTGCCATATCTATCAACAAAGCTTCACTGGAGCAAGACATCTGCAACAACATCTTGCTAGCCATGACATAGCTATGACCACCTCAACACCATCAACACTACCAGGTCCACTGGTATCGACAACCTCACGCAAGCGGGGAGTAAAGAGTTCGACTCAAGAACCCTCAAAGAGACCAAGACTTATTAATGAAGCAGACTCTCTAAATAAGTTACCTCAAGATATTAAGAAGATATATAAGAACAACTGGTTAGCTATTAGAACACATGAACGTCGGAACAAATACATGGATACGTACACTATATTTCATCAACCTGATACTCCTATAGATTGGAAGACCCTTGTAAACCCAATTTTTCTAGCCCAGAAAAAGCGTTTCAAGGTGAATTATAGTCATCATCTAGTCTTAAGACATAGGGAGACACAGGGGCTGCGTTACTTTCACGCCAGCTCGAATAACGCGACAGGGTTAGACAAACCCCTGTTAGTTAACAACAGCTACGATTTTGAAACATTTGTTGATAGATTAAATGAAAGTGATATATTAGGGTATGCAAATAAAAACAGGGAGACAACCAAATATACCTTAGAAGCATTAGTCAGTACGAGTGTTTATATTTATAAACTTCAAGATTATCCTATAGGGTGTCTGCTTGATATCCCACCCTACATTACATCCAACTACGGCATTAATATCCTTCAAAACGACTCCAATTCTAAAGTTTACAATGATAATCTCTGCTTCTTCCGTTGTCTAGCTGTCCATCGAGGGACTCCCCTTAATAATGTTAGGAAGGTTTCGAGACTACTTTTCAAACAGTTTAACCCGTCTCTAAAGTTAAGTAACTTTTCCGGTGTAACTCTTGCCGAAATGCCTCTCTTAGAAACTTGTTTTGCACTAAATATAGATATTTTTGAATTTGATTCTGCGCAAGCCTTGCGTATTGTTCTGAGAAGTGGTAGTAGTTATAGTGAAACTCTCCGTCTTTTACTTTACAAAAACCACTTCTTTTATATAAACGATCTTTCCAGGGCTAGTAAAAGCTTTTCTTGTGGAAAATGTGGGAAATTGTGGAAAAAGTTTTGGCGTATGGATAGGCATGAAAAAACTTGCACTGGGGATATGGCTGTAGAGACATATAAAGGTGGTGTTTATTCTTCACCTGAAAGTGTATGGGACGCAATCAGCGCTGAAGGAATAAGTACTCCAGAGTGTTTTATTTACCCATTCAGGGCGACATTCGATTATGAATGTTATTTTGATAAAGGGAATGTTCCCCAAGAAACGCACTCGACTACCTTTGTAGCTAAACACGTACCCCTCTCCTGCTCTGTAGCGTCAAATGTCCCTGGGTGGGAGGGACCAATATGCTTCATAACGAAGGGTGACCCACAAATTTTAGTTAGTCAGATGCTTGATTATCTCACTGGTATAGCTGCTAAGGCATACTCGTTGTTGCGAGATCGGTTTGAAAGTATTTTTACTCAACTCCATGAACTGAATAAAGACAAGCTAATAGCTAAGTTTGATGAGTATTTAAAAGAGCTTCCAGTGATAGGGTTTAACTCGGGGAAATATGACGTCAACGTCATTAAACCTTATTTAATAAAGCACTTCATGGATGCCACTGCCCAAGTGGGTGAAGAAGAAGAAGAAGACGCCGATGTTATCGAAGAAGAGGAAGATAAAATGGAAGTAGACTACAAAGTACTAAAACCGTTCAAGTTTATAGTTAAAAGAAACAATAACTTTATGTGTATTGCAACACAGAATCTAAAATTCTTAGATGTAGTAAACTATCTAGCCCCGGGTTTAGCTATAGTAAATATCTGGCGGCTTATAAGATTAGTGAGACAAAGGGTTACTTTTGTTATGAATATATAGACGACCCCCAAAAGTTGGAGGAGACAGAACTACCCCCACACGAAGCGTTTTATTCGTCGTTAAAAAATTGTAATATTTCCGAGGAGGAGTACGCTCTATGTAAAAAGGTCTGGCAGGACAATAACATGACCACCCTTAAGGACTTTTTAGTTTGGTATAACAACAAAGATGTAGTCCCCTTCTTAGAGGCCTTAGCACAGCAGGTTCGCTTTTATGGGGAGCGGGGTGTAGACTGTTTTAAAGACGCCATTTCGGTTCCGGGTGTTTGTTTAAAGTATCTTTTCAAGACCGTTGATAGGGGTGTAATGTTTAGTTTATGTTCAAGCAAACAGGCGAGTCTACACACAATGATTAGAGATAATATAGTCGGGGGTCCCTCTATAATTTTCCATAGGTATCACGAGGTAGGCAAAACGCTTATTAGGGGTGGAAAGGTAGTCAAATCCATCCAAGGTTACGATGCCAACGCGTTGTATCTTTGGGCTCTGATGAACCCAATGCCAACAGATTACCCAATTATTAGAAGAATGGAGACCGGGTTTAGGGTCGAAAAAGATAACTATTATGTCCAACAAAGTCGAGAGTGGTTAACGTGGGTCGCCTACCAAAAAGGGGTGGAGTTGAAAACTCAGTTTAACGGGAGGGAGTTTCGGTTAGGTGATAGAAACATCCCCGTGGATGAGTGGGATAAATCTAATAGAATAGTCTATAATTTTCATGGTTGTTTGTACCATGGTCACAAAGACTGCCCCCCTCACCAAAGGTAAAGATAGAAACCCTGTTAATGACAAGCCCTTGTTCGAGCTGTTTGAAAAAACATGTGAGATACACACCTACCTAACCGAGGAGGTCAAAGTCCCAGTAGAAGTTATGTGGGAATGTGAGTGGCAGGCTCTGAAAAAGTCTGACCCAACCATTAGGGCTTTTCTTTCTAAAGCCATCCCTCGAGCTAGACCCTCTTACTCTAAAGAAGGGCTCCCTCTCAGTGATAAACAGATTCTGACTTCTGTTTCAGATGGGACATGTTTTGGTTTAGTGGAATGCGATTTACATGTTCCCGACCGCCTGAAGGAACATTTCAGTGAGATGACTCCAATTTTCAAAAATATTGATGTTACGCGTGACGATATTGGACCGTTTATGGGTGAATATGCTCTCAAACATAACTTGTTGTCAACCCCTCGTCGCACCCTAATCGGTAGTTATGTTGGGGGAAAAAATTTTGTTGGCAACACCACTGTTAAAATGGTATTTAGACCACGGATTGGCTGTAACAAAAATCTATCAAGTGATAGAATATCAACCGTCTAGTTGTTTTAAAAAGTTTGGCGAAATGGTTTCTGACGCTAGGCGGGCTGGTGATCTAGATGAAAGTCAATCTATAGTAAGCGATACGATGAAGCTCTTAGGAAACTCAGCCTACGGGAAGACTCTAACCAATAAGGCCAATCATAGCGCTGTCTCGTACGTTCAGGGGGATGAGATATCGAAAATGATTAATAGTTCCCGGTTTAAAAAGATGACTGAAATAGGGGAGGATCTTTTTGAAATTGAGATGGAGAAAAAGAAAACTGTTTGGGACTTACCCCTACAAATCGGTTTCTTCGTCTATCAATATGCAAAACTTCGTATGTTAGATTTTTATTTCGAGTTCTTAGATAAGTTTGTAGATAGGTCAGACTTTCAGTTATGTGAAACAGATACTGATAGTTTATACTTGGCTTTAAGTGCACCTAAGTTAGAGGACATAGTTAAATCAGGGTTGCGGAATGAGTTTAATAGTGTATATAAAGACTGGTTTCCTGCCGAGTTTTGCGATGAACATATTAGCAAGACAGATTGTATAAGCTGTAAAGGTGTTAAAGCATACACCAAACGAACGCCCGGTCTTTTTAAATTAGAGTACGAAGGGACAGCTCTTGTTAGTTTATGTAGTAAGACGTACCATTGCAGTGGGGATTACGATAAAATCAGTTGTAAAGGGCTAAGCAAGCAACACAACAAATTAGATAAAGATATGTTTTTAGAGGTTCTCGCCACGCAAAAGGCTAAAGGTGGGAAAAATGTAGGTTTCAAAGTCTTAAATAATTCCATATTTTCCTACAGTCAAACAAGAAATGCTCTTTCCTATTTCTATATAAAAAGAAAGGTAGCTGATGATAATGTCTCGACTACACCTCTAGATATTTAACTCTTTACACTACCAGTTTAGACTACCCAGCAACCTCTAACAGTTTCACCCCGTATGATTCATTTATAACATAGAGCTAAGCAGACACCCAACTACATAGCTATAAATAAATGTTATCCTATATATTTACTCAATGTACTGAATATTTTTGTAATGTTATATTATATCCACTGTATGTTATACACCTATTGAGATAATAAAAGAATAAAATATATCTTTTGTCTTTTGTTTTATATTGATTGTTTTTCATTGATGTTGTATAATTTACTAACCTATCACTATCGATTAAGTACATCAAGAACTCCAAAGTCAGGACACACCAAACATAAACAGGTCACTTCCAGGGTCACCGACACGAAAGATCATGGTTAACTCCCCCTGCACCTACGGTACATTAGGTGCGCCGCGCACCTACTATATATCTTTGTTAATTTACGGGAAAAATGCGGGTCAAATACAACATTTTATACTACTTATGTGTAAATGATATTTTAGTAGTAAAGTGCTAATAACAAAAGGCTCAAAGAATGGGAAGCCTGGAAGTTCAGGGAGACGAAATATTACATTTTCTTTTTTACATTTAAGACACAGCTTCTACAACAGCACAAAGAGACATCTTATACAACACAACAGCACAAAGGATATCTTATACAAACACAACAGCACAAAGAGATATCTTATACAAACACAACAGCGCAAAGAGATATCTTATACAAGCACAACAGCACAAGAAGATATCTTATACAAGCACAACATCACAAAGAGATATCTTATACAAGCACAACAGCACAAAGAGGTATCTTATACAAACACAACAGCACAAAGAGATATATTATACAAACACAACAGCACAAAGAGACATCTTATACAAACACAACAGCACAAAGAGATATATTATACAAACACATCAGCACAAAGAGATATATTATACAAACACAACAGCACAAAGAGATATATTATACAAACACTACAGAGCAAAGAGACATCTTATACAAACACAACAGCACAAAGAGACATCTTATACAAACACAACAGCACAAAGAGATATATTATACAAACACAACAGCACAAAGAGACATTTGATACAAACACAACAGCACAAAGAGATATATTATACAAACACAACAGCACAAAGAGACATCTTATACAAACACAACAGCACAAAGAGATATATTATACAAACACAACAGCACAAAGAGACATCTTATACAAACACAACAGCACAAAGAGATATATTATACAAACACAACAGCACAAAGAGACATCTTATACAAACACAACAGCACAAAGAGATATATTATACAAACACAACAGCACAAAGAGACATTTTATACAAACACAACAGCACAAAGAGATATATTATACAAACACAACAGCACAGAGAGATATATTATACAAACACAACAGCACAAAGAGATATATTATACAAACACAACAGCATAAAGAGACATCTTATACAAACACAACATCACAAAGAGACATCTTATACAAACACAACAGCACAAAGAGATATATTATACAAACACAACAGCACAAAGAGACATTTTATACAAACACAACAGCACAAAGAGATATATTATACAAACACAACAGCACAAAGAGATATATTATACAAACACAACAGCACAAAGAGACATCATATACAAACACAACAGCACAAAGAGACATCTTATACAAACACAACAGCACAAAGAGATATATTATACAAACACAACAGCACAAAGAGACATTTTATACAAACACAACAGCACAAAGAGATATATTATACAAACACAACAGCACAGAGAGATATATTATACAAACACAACAGCACAAAGAGATATATTATACAAACACAACAGCATAAAGAGACATCTTATACAAACACAACATCACAAAGAGACATCTTATACAAACACAACAGCACAAAGAGATATATTATACAAACACAACAGCACAAAGAGACATTTTATACAAACACAACAGCACAAAGAGATATATTATACAAACACAACAGCACAAAGAGACATCTTATACAAACACAACAGCACAAAGAGATATATTATACAAACACAACAGCACAAAGAGACATCTTATACAAACACAATAGCACAAAGAGACATATTATACAAACACAACAGCACAAAGAGTTATATTATACAAACACAACAGCACAAAGAGACATTTTATACAAACACAACAGCACAAAGAGATATATTATACAAACACAACAGCACAGAGAGATATATTATACAAACACAACAGCACAAAGAGATATATTATACAAACACAACAGCATAAAGAGACATCTTATACAAACACAACATCACAAAGAGACATCTTATACAAACACAACATCACAAAGAGACATCTTATACAAACACAACATCACAAAGAGGCATCTTGCGATCTCGACAGGCGTCTCTGTGTTGACAAGCTTCCTTTCATGCTTTGTCGTAAATAGCTATGTTGTGCATTAGTAGCACTATGTGGGGATGGATACACTGTGTATAAGATGTTTCTTGGTGGTGATAGATACCGCCTCTTGTTGTGTGGTAGCTATCCCTATATTTGGTTTGCATTATCGTGTGGTATGTATGTTTATTTCCTTATAGATCTTTGCCTTAGTAATGTAAAAGTAAAGTACCCCCGTCACGGCAAGTGGCGTGGGGAATATGGTGTTAGTGACTATAAATTTTACAGACCTTCAACACATCATTTTTGGGGTAATGTGGTCGGTATATCAAAAAAATCCGGTACCCATTATAGGCTGGGTGAACCGGTAGCCGTCAGTTGGGATCGAACCCTACCTCTTGTTCTTTGTAGTCCAGTTCACTAACCACTGAGCTATCGCGGCTCCCGGCGACACTTAGGGTTTGTAGTTTTTTTTCTCGCCACCCATCTCTGTTCTTGGCAAGATGTTCGATCTTATGTAATGAGTCCATGCCTGCCAACTTTGCTTCTCTTATAAGTGTTCTTCTTAGTGTCTCTTTGCGTCTTCCTCTTTTTCTGTACCCAGATGATTCCCACAGAAGAGCCTGCTTTGGAATTCTCTTGTTGTCTTTTCTCATCACATGTCCGACTTATAACCATCATCTTTCCTTAAGTGTAGATGAGATCTTTGGTTGCATGGACATTTCTCTTATTTCAGTATTAGTCTTGAATTCACTGTAATACACACGGGAACGAACGCGCAGACAAATTAGCTAAAGAGGGAGGGAGATTACCACAAGAGAACCATCCGCTCAGTTATGATGAAGCCAAATCCATCCTCAAGGGTCAGTTCCATGAAAAATGGAAACGAGAACACCCAAAGCATAACGAGAGTGACGGATACCACCAACTATCAAGGAGGGATCAAGTCATCATACTTCGCCTACGCACTGGCCACAATAGAATGAGAAATCACATGTTCACCAAATTCAAAATAGGTACAACCAGCCTACGCTACTGTACACTGGACAATATGACTACAAAACATGTTCTACAGGATTGCCTCCAGTACACAGACCTGAGAAGAGCAATGTGGTCCACACCCACCTCCCTGGAAGAGAAACTATATGGGGAAATCGATTCGCTTAAACAGACAGCTAACTTCATGAGAGAGTCTTGAATCCTACTCTGATTGAGTCTTGATCGCAGAGAGAGAGAGAGAGAGAGAGAGAGAGAGAGAGAGAGAGAGAGAGAGAATTCATTCCGTTGTACACAGAGTATTTTTCTCAGGCATTTGTCTTCAAAAGCGTGTTGTTTGTTCTCAATCTCTTTTGATGTTTTCCAACTTTCACATGCATAAGTAAGTGTTGACAATACGTTTGAGTCGAAGGTGGCCTAGTTGGGAAAACCACCCGACTGGACCACCAACGTTCGGACAACCCGTGTTGGATCCCCGCTGGGAGCAGTGTGGATTGTACTCGTGTTTGGAGGAAAAAAAATACCCCCACGATCGACCCAGCCGTTGGCAGAAATGGGTACCCGGGTATTACCCTGGGAAGGTGAAGAATGTCGCTTCGCATCTGAGTTTTGATGCTTGAGGCGACACTATACAGAAATCTCCGAAGATTTCTGGATAGGCGGCCGAGCACATATGGGTGTAAACTCGCGTGCTAAGACGCCGGTTCAAGTCTCGCACCTGACCTTTACCTTTATTCTAAGTTGTCCATACTTTGTCACAATTTTAAAAAATCGTTGCTCCTTCTGATATTCTGAAGGACAAATAACAAAAATATATTTTTTAAAATTGTATAGTGAAGGCTTTACATAATAAATGGGCGACACAAATTTGAACGACGTTTCGGCTCAATAGACCTTCAGCAGGAACAACAAACAACACACGCACAGATATGTAAGTAAATAAAATTATCACTACATAGCTCTATCACTACACATCAATACATAATAAGGTATCTAAAACAAAATAATCACGAACAAGAATGAGAAATAAAAATAAAAATGTCCTCCCTGCGAAATACGCTGAGACCAGGAGGAAGATGAACGCTGGCTAGTCAGCGCAGGATACCCGGTGTATGACTAGTATCCTGCTAGGATCCCTAGAGATAGGATTTAAAAAAAAAAAAATAACAATATTTTTTTAAACCGGAAAGTTAAAACACCAAATTTTAGTTTTGTGTGTGTGTCTATAACAACGTTTGAGAACCTCAATGGCTGAGTGGTTAGATCGCTCACTTCCTGATCAGAAGGTTCTGAATTTGATTCCCAGAAGAGGTGGTTTTTTTTTATTTTTTTTCGGACCGACAAGCCTCCGGGATTCACCCAGCATCTAAAAATTGGCACCAGAGCTTTTTTTGGGAAGTAAAAGCGGCCTGGCGTGATAATGACAACATCACCAAAAAATATCGCGGCCATAGAAAAATCTGGTCACTAACACCATATTCCCCATACACCTAGCAAGGGAGGGGAGGGAGCTTTCACGTTTTGTTTTACTTTTTTTACTGGGAGAAGTGAAAAAAAAATAGCAAAAAAATGGAATGGCTAAAAGGAAAGAGAGATCGCGGACTACAAAGATAGAGAATACTAGATAGCTTAGTGTCATGGCATGGGAAACGGCCAACAACAGAACTAATACGATGAACTGTAGATAGGAGATTGTGGAAGGTCATGATCGCCTACGCCAACCGGTACGGCACATGATGATGATGGGTAAAAAAAATTATTGTTAAAATTATAGTTTTAAAAATATGGTTGAGTTGAGTTGACGTAATGCCACGAGTTGATGAGGGCAGGCTGCCCCTTTGACTCATTGATGTGGCGGGTCGTAATGACTTTCTTGACATTCCCGGCTCTTACAGGAGAAGTTAAGAGTTCGTCTATCCCAGGCAATGCTGGGAAACTACTAGTCCAGCCCAGAGGTACTGCAATACTGGGTCTTCTATATCAGTAACAGCCACCACTACAGGGAACTCGGCGGTTACTCGCTTCTGATAGCCAGCATGTTATGACGCAGAATGTTACCAGGGGAGACCACGAGGAGGCAGAACTGCTAGATCTTGGTCAGCCGACGGTGTGCCGACCCTGCTATTGCGACCACAGGTCGCAGGCGCTTCTGCTCCTCCACAAAACTATGGTTAAAACTATGGTTAAAAATATGGTTAAAACTATGGTTAAAAATTTGGTTAAAACTATGGTTAAAACTATAGTTAAAACTATGGGGTTAAAAATATGGTTTAAAATGTGGTTAAAACTATGGTTAAAAATATGGTTAAAATATGGTTAAAACTATGGTTAAAAATATGGTTAAAACTATGGTTAAAACTATGGTTAAAAAATGGTTTAAACTATGGTTAAAAATATGGTTAAAACTATGGTTAAAACTATGGTTAAATAGCTTTAATTTCTTTTTCATTTTTTTTCTTATGTTTTTCCATTTCTCCGTTACAATAAGCTTTTCTGCTACTTCGCATTTTTATGCATTTCGTTGTCTCGACTCCTTGCTTATTCCTTTACTACAACGTTCATCGCAGCGACACATAATTCTATTTCTTTTTACGTCCATTATCATGTCACCTCTACTTAACTACTACGAAAAAGGTCCATATTACTAAATTTGATTTTTGATAGAAAAGCCACTTTCAAGAAATCAGATGATGGGATACGTACTGATGGTACAGCCACTAGGGCACTTACCAAAGATGGATATGGAATAATTTTACATTATCCAGAAGTGAGCACCTAAAAACATCATTATCATCATGTGCCATACCGGTTGGCGTAGGCGATCATGTCCTTCCACAACCTTCTATCTACAGTGGTTCGTATCAGTTCTGTTGTTGACTGTTTTCCATGCCATGACACCAAGCTATTCAGTATTTTCTCTCTTTGTCGTCCGCGATCTCTCTTTCCTTTTATTTTGCCAGCTGTAACCAAGTATTCCAACTTTCCTCTTCTCATGATGTGCCCGAAAAATGTTGATTGCTTCTTTCTGATGTTTTTTAAGAGGTCCCTTTTTGTGTTGGCCTTAAAAACATCAGAAACAAAAAAAAAAATCAAACATTTTTCGGGCACATCATGAGAAGAGGAAAGTTAGAATACTTGGTTACAACTGGCAAAATACAAGGAAAGAGAGGTTGCGGACGAGAAAGAGAGAAAATACTAGATAGCTTGGTGTCATGGCATGGAAAACAGTCAAGAACAGAATTGATACCATGCACTGTAGATAAATGATTGTGGAAAAACATGATCGCCTACGCCAACCGGTATGGCACATGATGATGATGATGATCCAGATGGGGCAGCAGAATAACTATGTCATCCGTGAGGTGAGGTCTGCAACAGTTATGAAGCGGAAGTAGCAGTCTTTGAAACAGCAGTGTACCATCAGAATACTGTCTTTGATAACATACCATCTTTTTTTCTCTTTCTCACTGATACCTAAAAGGTGTTGTGGTTTATATCATTTGTCGTTCTTGAGCTGCTCGAACTGTCTGAATTAGTGATTGTCCTTTGTTGTTACATGTCTGTGTCACTGCATCTATCCATCTTCTTTTCTCTTTATCACTGATACCTAAAAGGTGTCGTGGTTTATATCATTTGTCGTTCTTGAGTTGCTCGAACTGTCTAAATTAGTGATTTTTCTTTGTTGTTACATGTCTCTATCACTGCGTCTATCCATCTTCTTCTCAAAGTTGGTGCTATGAAAGTCAAACATGGACCATTTCTAAATCACATTTAAGAAAGATCAATACATGTGAGATGCGAAGCTTGAGAAAAGTAACAAACAACACAAGAAGAGATAGAATACCAAATTAAACTATAAGAAAAAAGATAGGAACAAAACCCTGCCAAGAATATATAGAGCAACAACTTAAATGGTTGGGCCACCTGGTCAGAATGAATCCTCACCAATCACCATCAAGGTCGTTCTTCTCGAGAATGCATTGAAAATTACCAAGAGGAGGACCTAGAAGAAGATGGATAGATGCAGTGACAGAGACATGTAACAACAAAGGAAAATCGCTAATTCAGACAGTTCGAGCAACTCAAGAACGACAAATGATATAAACCACGACACCTTTTAGGTATCAGTGAGAAAGAGAAAAGAACCATACCATCACAGAAAAGAAATATAGTCAATTTACTGATTCCCTTTTTTTTTAAAATCACCATCAAGTACCGGGCCTACTGGCGTAGGTGATCATGTTTCTCCACAACCTTCGATCTCGGCAGCTATTTATCATTTCTGTTGTTGTTTCCCTTTTTTTTTAACTACTGGTACCAAATCAGCTCTGCGGGCATTTGGAAGTGACATCAACATACCAGAACTCACACAGCTGACCGTAGACAGATAACCTCATGTCGGCTGTGTCTTCAAGAATAAATACATTGATGACTCAGTTGACCCTAGATGCAAGAACAATAAGATAAATAACCTCTACAGAGATGAAATGTGTTAGACGAATGATAGGAAACAGTCTGAGAGATAAGATCAGAAATTAAGAACTGAGAAAAAAGCTAGGAATAACCCCTGCCATAGAATATATAAGGAAACAACATATAAAATGGTTTGGCCACGTGACAAGGCAGAAAGATCAAAACACAACACAACGAGCCTTCAAAAAACGTTGTGAGAACACCAGACCCAAGGGTCGACCACGAAAAAGATGGGTCGATGGAATATTAGAAGCACTAGGAAGCATAACAGTAGCAGAGGCGAACAGAAGAGCAAAAGACCGCAAATTATATCTCCCCTCAACGCTGAAAGGCAGATGAGGATGGAAAGAAGAGGAAGAAGATGACACAGTTTGGTTTTGAGTTCAAGCCGATACAATCAAGGGGGAATAACTGCTCCATTTTTTATTATCTTGAAGAGTTATCTTTTCGTGGGACAAATGTGTTCAAATGTTTCTGTTCTCATCACTTTAATATCCGTAGTTTGAGAGGAATTACCCAAAGTTTGTGACGTTTTCAACTTTAGCTGATTCCCTGGATTTTCCTCTCATTACCGCAGGCTATAAATAATAAAACTATATATGGCTGTGATTCTAATATAGACTTTCATCTATCGTCGGTATAATATCATCATCATCATCATCATCATCATAATCATCATCATCATCAAGTACCTGCTGGCTTAGGTGATCATGTCTCTCCACAACTTTCGATCACGACAGCTATTTATCATTTCTGTTATTGACCTTCTGCCAAGCCATTCTCTTAAGCTGTCTGGTAACTTTTCTCTTTGCTTCCCTCTATCTCTTCATCCCTCAATTTTCCCAGTTGTTACAATACATTCCAGCTGTTCTCATCTCATTACATGGCAAAAAAAAATGATGATTGTTTCTTCCTAATATTGGAAATTAGCTCTCTTTTTGCTTTGGCCTCTTTCAGAACATTTTCATTACTCTTCTTAGCTGCCCATGGTAATCTCAACATTCTTCTATAAAACCAAATTTCTTCAGACTCCAGTATTTTCTTGTCTGTTGTCCTATTGTCCATGATTCACATCCATATGTTAAGACTGGCTCTACATAGGACAACGCAAAATCATACACTTAGTGTTTTTGTTCTGGACAACTGTTGGCGCTGCGACAGTTCAATCATCCTTTGTTTACTGAAAAGAGGGCGTAAGTAGCGCCGAACTCCGACCGGTCATCAGACTGAAGGAGCGAAGACTTCAAGAGTTAGACGTAACGGCAGTAATAGCGTTGATTTCGTTGTTGTTAGGTCTTAGCAGACGCGAAATCAAGCCTGATTATGTCCACATAAATCACTAACATAGCATTATCCATTCCTAGAGGAGCAAGAAGAAACTACAAGCCATACTGGAGCAAGGAAATACAAAGACTAGAAGAGGAACTGGACTCTGCCAGAAAACTAGCTGAAACATCACACAGCACAGAGAGCAATATTGCCTACAAAGCAGCCTCAGCCAAATACAGACGTGAGGTCATGATATCAGCAAGACAGAGCTGGATAGACAAAACAGAGAGCCTTAATCTAGACAAAAATGGTCATAAACCATGGAAACTTGCGAAAGCTCTGAGCGACGAAAACAAGTGCCGACTTCTAATATCATTAACACACAGCCAGAACATCCTCACAGGCAAAAGGGCAGCAAATATACTGATAGAGACTTACAAAAACATTAGTAGAATAAATATTAGACAAACTGTAGACAAACAGAAAGCTGCAAGAAAACCAAGGTGTAAAACACATGCCTTTAGCACCAGAAGAGCATCAGACGACCATCTTTACCCCAACTGAATTAGATGTTGCCCTCAAAGGATTGATGCTCAAGAGTTCCCCTGGTAAAGATGGAATCACCAACAAAATGCTCATAAATCTGGGACAGAAAGCCAAGGGCCAGCTTCTAAGGATAATAAATGCTAGCTGGAAGAGAGGTCATGTGCCGGGAATCTGGAAAGAAGCTATTGTGGTGCCCATCCTCAAGCGTGGAAAAGACCCACTAGACCCAAGTAGCTACAGACCAAATAGCTTATTGAGCTGAGCGAGTAAACTCATGGAAAAGCTGGTTAACAGAAGACTTATGTGGCATTTGGAGGCAAAACTAACAAATCGTACCACAACAAAGTGGCTTCCGTCAGCACAGATCAACTGAAGACCTGGTCACCTACATTGCACAGGAAATAGAGGATGCTCTACAAGAAAAGAAACACACACTGGCAATGTGGGTCGACATGGAGAAGGCTTTTGATAGGGTCTGGCGAGAGGGCTTAAAGAACAAACTTTTTAGACTTGGCATCCAGGGTCGTTTATTCAACTGGGTCTCTCAATACCTTCGGGATAAAATGGCCAGAGTACAAGTTCAAGGCCAAGTAAGTAAGAAGGTCTCATTCGAACAAGGTGTCCCACAAGGTGGAGTCTTGTCCCCAACACTCTTTTTAATTTTCATAAATGACATCGTAATGGACATTCCACCCAGAATATACTCAGCAATATACGCAGATGATCTGGCGTTATGAGCTCGCGAGGAAAGTATGTCGGTGGCTGGACCCAGGATGCTAGATGCCCTAGGTGAACTTGAAAAATGGACGAACACCTGGTTCTTACCAATCAACGAAAAAAAAACTACATATACAATTTTCAGCCTATCAAGAAACATACTCTCTGCAAACTTGAAGATAAAAGACCATACACTCCCTATTGACCAAAACCCAACATATCTTGGTGTCACCATGAATCGCAGAATGACTTGGAAAAATCAGATAGACAGAGCAAGGAAAAAAGCCAGAAAACGAACAAATATTATGAAGAATTTGGCAGGAACGGACTGGTGGGCAGACAGCAATATTTTGAAAAAAAAATACTTAGGAAGTATTAATACTTAACAAAATTAGCAGTACACAGAACCAAGCTGACCGTATCATCACTGGTGCTATGAAATCTACACCTATAGAGACTCTAGAAACAGTAACAGGTTTACAACCCTTAGATGACAGGCGGGTCAGTAAAGTATTGCAACAAGCGGAGAAATATAGAAGGCTCCTTAGCCACCCCATGCACCAAAAAATAACTGGTTCTAGAATTGTACGACTAAAGAGGAGCAACTTCGCTGCAATTGCCAATGAACTAACTACTGGAGACCCAGTACTTTCCCAAACAATATCGAAATCCTTGGGCCCATCTGATATGTCTCCTCATGGAAAACATAAAATACCAGAACTTCAGGAAAACATAACAGGAATCATAAAAAAGGCACCCAATCAGACACAGAAAGAAAACACGTAGCAGAAAAACACATACACGATACCTAACCACAGGACTCTTGGTCCCACATATACACAGATGGCTCTGCTACAAATGTCACCAGAAATGGAAAAGGGGGGGGGGTGTTCTTGAAGCTGAATAATCAGGACGAGATCACCAAGTCAATAGCTACTGGAAAAATTCTCAAACAACTTTAAAGCAGAAACTGAGGCCATCAGAGATGCTGCAACACTGGCTACTCAACACAAAAATAACATGCACAATAAATTGGTGACTCTCACTGATGCACTGTCAGTACTATCAGCTCTAAAAATCCCCAAGAACAATGAGCTAGATGACTTGAGAACAACCCTGGACCAACTATGCAATAACTTCCAGAGAGTAGTCATTCAGTGGATACCATCACACTGTAATACACACGGGAACGAACGAGCAGACAAATTAGCTAACGAGGGAGGGAGATTACCACAAGAGAACCATCCGCTCAGTTATGATGAAGCCAAATCCATCCTCAAAGGTCAGTACCATGAAAAATGGAAACGAGAACACCCAAAGCATAACGAGAGTGACGGATACCACCAACTATCAAGGAGGGATCAAGTCATCATACTTCGCCTACGCACTGGCCACAATAGAATAAGAAATCACATGTTCACCAAATTCAAAATAAGTACAACCAGCCAATGCAACTGTACACTGGACAATATGACTACAAAACATGTTCTACAGGATTGCCCCCAGTACACAGACCTGAGAAGAGCAATGTGGTCCACGCCCACCTCCCTGGAAGAGAAACTGTATGGGGCTATCGATTCGCTTAAACAGACAGCTGACTTCATGAGAGAGTTTGGAATCCTACTCTGATTGAGTCTTGATCGCAGAGAGAGAGAGAGAGAGAGAGAGAGAGAGAGAATTATGGAAATGTACCAGTCAAATACCAATGTATAAAGGGATACAGCGAAGACGATGGCGCTGGATAGGACACACACTGCGGAAGCCAACTAAGAGTATTACACAACAGGCCCATTTTTGGAATCCCCAGGGGAAAGGACAAAGAGGAAGACCAAATAATTCTTGGAGAAGACAGATAGAAGCAGAGATGAATATGATGGGGAAGACATGGAATGATCTTAAAAGAATGGCAAGAAAAAGAACGACTTGGAAAGTGTTTGTTGATCACCTATGCTCCATAGGGAGCTGAATGGCAGAAGAAGAAGTAGAAGAATGTCCACATGTGAACTCTTAAATTGGACAGAACTAAACATCCAGTGGGAGTAATCGTTTCGTTGAAATTTCACAAAGAAAAGACATATCTAACACATGAGATGGAAAAACAAACATATAGCCTCTGAAGTAAAAAAAAAACAAACGTGTTGCCTCTGAAATAGAAAACACATATTTGGCGCCTGAAGTGTCAACACACATATTTGACCCTTGAAGCAGAAAACACATACGATCCACAGTTTAGAGTTCTCACCGACCCACAGCTGAGAGCTGTCAGCGACCCACAGCTGAGTGTTGTCAGCGACCCACATTTGAGTGTTGTCAGCAACCCACAGCTGAGAGCTGTAAGCGACCCACAGCTGGAACTGTCAGCGACCCACAGTTGAGAGTTGTCAGCAACTCACAGCTAAGAGCTGTCAGCGTCCCACAGCTGGAATTGTCAGCGACCCACAGTTGAGAGTTGTCAGCCACCCACAGTTGAGAGCTGTCAGCGACCCACAGCTGAGAGCTGTCAACGACCCACAGCTGGAACTATCAGCGACTCACAGCTGAGAACTGTCAGTCACTCACAGCTGATGGCTTGCGTCAGATCGGTGAACTAGAACCATCCATACCTTACTCCACCCCTTCGTGGTGCCACTAGAAACAAACTAACCTGTCCAGTCTTACCAAGCGTGTAGGGGATTGAAGGGGGAAGACATCCCGGTACTCAAAAATTACATGCTGAAGTCGGATGTATTGGGCCGAAAGGCGCAAATATCACAGTTATACTGCAAACCATAACACAACGTACACACGCTACTTAACGTCCTTTTAGAGGCGGATGATGAAGAGGTGTACGTATTCCTTCAGTGATTTGGATAACGCAAGTAAACAACAACAATATGAATGTGAAAGTTGCAAGTCCACTCAGACTTTAGATAGGAAATTAAATGCCTTTGAAAACAAATGTCCCTAAAAATCCCAAACATAAGCTGGAAAGATCACATTTCAAACCGATAAGAGATGAATCTATATAAGAATACGTATATAAATTGTACTATTAGTCCCATAAATGATTCGCTTCCAGAGGTTTATGATGTAAACAAAGCAGTTTTGTCATTGCAAGTGAATAATGTCCACACCTATAATTGGTCAGGATTGTGTAGCACCAGCAGCTTTATAGCGAACACAGAAAACATCATAGGATTGTGCTGTTCTGAAACAGCTATACCATGCTACCCTAGAATTGCCTTTAATGGGATTACTGTGACCACAAACCACACTCCATGTGTGTGCCACATATTTACACCCCAGAAAGAAATACTGAATATAACAACATCATGTGCCGTCTGTGATATTAATGACCACAAACCAGGAGCCTCCAGTATGATTGATACAACTGTTGCACCAAGCATTTCATCAGCAGAGCCATATCTTTGGAATGTTAATCTGACATTGTTCTTGAATGATGTCCAAGTTAATGAGACATCAGAATCGTGTGGCGGCAGCTACAAGAAGGGAACAGAGAACATCAAGTTCTGCTGCTATAAAGGAGACTTGCCTTGCTATCCCAGAATTGCCTTAAATGAGATCACTGTAGTTGAAAACTTCTCCTCTTGTGTAAACTACACATTCACATCTAAGAGTGAATCAGTGAAGGTCACAAAATCATATTCTCTCTGTGGTTTTACTAACTACAGGTCATGTGGCTTCTGTTGGATTGGAAATGATAACTTACCACCACTGTGTGTCTATATGTTTGGAATTGGAGTCATCAATGATGGCCTAACATCATCAAGTGCTATGACGATCATCATTTTCGGGAGGACGTGAACTCCCATGGTATATGGTGGATAGGCGGCAGGAACCATTGAAGGATATGTTTGAAAAGTGTTCCTTCTTGCAGTTTCCTCATATTCCAAGACCGGCTTGTTGCAGGAGCTACTGAGTTAAGTGCTCTGTGCACACTGTGAGCTGTGTGTCTCATCCGTTTTGATCCTGCTTCGATATCCCGCTTGATTACGATGAATGATGATATCGTATGACAGGGAACAGTTGGCTGTGTTCACTTTCTGCGCGGTTTCGCCTTATGTCTTTTGGCGTGTGCTGAGACTGCTACGATGGGGACTACAGTTACCTTTCTTTGTTTGGGAGATGAGTTAGTAATTCGGATGATTCCACTGGCACGGGCGGTTGAGCAATTATGGATTTTAATTCGTTTGCTGTGATACCGAGGCCTTCCATAACCAATAACCAATACATCGGTCATGTGCTGAGAATGAATGAAGAAAGATTCCCCCCGTCAGGCATTCATGAGGGAACCATCTGGTAAAAGAAAACAAGGCAGACCCAGAGAATTGCAGAACAATAACTAAAAAAGGCTTAACCATGGGACGAAGAAACAACTAAAAGCTACAGGAACTAGCAGCACATTGTCAATCATGGAGAACTAAGACTTCCCACCATGTACCGTCTTCGTCCCAAGAGGGAAATGAAAATAACTGAATAAGATGCTGACTTAAATGCCATTGGTTGATGCAAGGCATTAGTTCATAGAATACTGAAGTGGCGGCTTCAAAAAGTTTCTTTGAATTCCTTGGTTAGGTTGTAGAAGATGGTGCTGGTCTTATCTAGAGGTTCTGCAACACTAAATCGTCAATATCTACAGATCACCACCATATACACAGATCACCACCATATACACAGATCACCACCACATCCACAGATCACCACCATATCCACAGACCACCACCACATCCACAGATCACCACCATATCCACAGACGACAACCACATCCACAGATCATCACCACATCCACAGATCACCACCATATACACAAATAACCACCATATCCACAGATCATCACCTTATCCACAGACCACCACCATATCCACACTTAACCACTATATACGCAGACCATCACCATATCCATAGAACACCACCATATCAAAAGATTACCACCATATCCACAAACCACCACCATATCCAAAGATCACCACCATATCCGCAAACCACCACCATATCCATAGATCACCACCATATCCACAGATCACCCACATATCCACAGATCACCACAATATACACAGACCACCAACACATCCATAGATCACCACCATATCCACAGATCACCACCTTATCCACAGACCACCACCACATCCACAGATCACCACCACATCCACAGATCACCACCACATCCACAGATCACCACCACATCCACAGATCACCCCCATATCCACAGACCACCACCATATCCAAAGACAACACCATATCCAAAGACCACACCATATCCACAGATCACCACCATATCCATAGATCACACTATAGCCACAGATCACCACCATAACCACAGATCACCAACACATCCACAGATCACCACCATATCCATAGATCACCACCATATCCATAGATCACCACCATATCCACAGATAACCACCATATCCACAGATTACACCATATCCAAAGACCACTACCATATCCAAAGTCCACTACCATATCCAAAGACCAACACCTTATCTAAAGACCACCACCATATACAAAGTCCACCACCATATCCAAAGACCACCACCATATCCACAGATCACCACCATATACATAGCCCACCACCATATCCAAAGACCACACCAAATCCAAAGACCACCACCAACAGTTGCAGTGAAATCTGCGATACCCGCCTGTTTTGGTCCAGCGTGTTACCGGAGAATTTTAAATTAGGAACAGCTGGTCCATTTTGTGATAACCGGAACGATCGAGAACAACGAAGGAAAACAGGCAGGAAAGATTGCCAGTTTAGGAATGTCAGCTTAATAAGGGAATTGTTTAGTGTGACATCATTAACATAATTGGTAAATAACTGGTGAGATCCACAAATAGATATCAATATTAAAGGAATATACCTGGAGACAGCTCAGAGCTACAACTACCTTGGACATACTATAACCCGTGATGGAAAATGTACAACTGAAATAAACAAAAGAATAGGACTGGCAAAAAATAATTTTAATGTCAGGAAGAACATACTAACATCAAAACAAATAACACCAGGGCTTAAATTAAGAATAGCAAAATGTTGTCTTCCCAACATTCCTATATGGTGCAGAAACATGGACATTAGTCAAGAAAACGGAACAGAGAATTGAAGCCTTTGAAATTTGGATATATAGAAGAATAGGTAGAATTGGATGGAAGGAAAAGAAAACAAACGATGAAGTCTTAAACCAACTAAAAGTTAAAAGAGAACTACTAAACACAATTCAAACAAGACAAATACAATTTTTGGGCCATGTTAAAAGACACAAGAGCCGACTAAAAGTAATCCTGGAGGGGAAAATACAAGGTAAAAGAGGCAGAGGCTGACTAAGACTAACATGGACGAGTAACATCAAACGATGTACAAACCAGCCTATGACATCCTGCACCACCAAAGCAAGAAACAGAGCAGAATGGCGCTCCTTGGTAGCCAACCTTCGTTGCGGAGATGGCACTCGATAATGATGATGAACTGTTGAGATAAAAGTTGTAAAGAGACATGATCACCTACCGCAGCGCCTTGTGTTTATTCCTATTTTCTCCTTCCCAGCTACCTCTCACCCCCTACCGCAACTATTTGTCCTAGTACACCCTCTTACAACCAAGCAGAACAAATGTAATCAGGCGTTTCTGTCACGTGCTGAGACTCTCTCGGACTAATTAAAAGCCTCGATTAGTCCTCGATGTGAGAAGACTGTACCAGTCCTAGCAGTGCCGCAGACTCCGGAATGTGTGTCAAGATGATGTGGATGTCAGTGTCAGGGCATGTGACATTTAGCTCAACGTTCTCTGGCTAAGGTGAGAACTGGCATATGTCAATTGTCATAGACAAATTGATATTTTTAAATTGTGACAAGACGTGACTTTTATGCTCAATTAGTTCATGATTAATGACTGGTAATTGTTGTTTGTAGAATGACAAAAATCAACATTTTTGGCTGATGTTTATTGTGACTTATTAAATGACAATCAACATTTTTTTTAACTGACGCTAATTGTGACTTATGAAATGACAATCAACATTCCTGGCTGACGCTTATTTTGACTTATGAAATGACAATCAACATTTCTGGATGACGCTTATTATGACTTATGAAATGACAATCACATTCCTGGCTGACGCTAATTGTGACTTATGAAATGACAATCAACATTTCTGGCTGACGCTAATTGTGACTGATTAAATGATAATCAAAATTTCTGGCTGACGCTTATTGTGACTTATGAAATGACAATCAACATTCCTGGCTGACGCTAATTGTGACTTATGAAATAACAATCAACATTCCTGGCTGACGCTTATTGTGACTTATGAAATGGCAATCAACATTTCTGGCTGACACTAATTACGACTTATGAAATGACAATCAACATTGCTGGCTGACGCTTATTATGACTTATGAAATGACATTCCTGGCTGACGCTTATTATGACTTATGAAATGACATTCCTGGCTGACGCTTATTATGACTTATGAAATGACATTCCTGGCTGACGCTTATTATGACTTATGAAATGACATTCTTGGCTGACGCTTATTGTGACTTATGAAATGACAATCAACATTTCTGGCTGAAATTTTAATTGTGACTCGTTAAGGTCAATGCAGCTGAAAGTCGACGCTTCGTGCGTCCATGACCCAGGCAGGGCCACCTCCTCCAGAATTGTCAAGAAGCTAAGGTCAAAGCAAAGAAATGCATTAAAATATGAAGCTGCAGTAAAACTAATAAGGAGAAATGAACAAAACAAAAAAATAGAGAGAGAAAAAAAATAGAAAAAAAAACGGTATGGTTAAAGCTTTACGTAAAAAGTGGACAACACAAATTAGAATAACGTTTCGGCTCAATAGGCCTTCAGCAGGAACAAATTTGTTTGTGTGTTGAATGTTTGCTCCTGCTGAAGGCCTTTTGAGCCGAAACGTTGTTCTAATTTGTGTTGTCCACTTGTTACGTAAAGCTTTAACCACACCGTTTTTTTTCGATATTTTTTTAACTTCTCCTGTCAAGAAGCTGAACGGCCGAAACACTTGCTCAACTTGACACTTCTGATGATCAGTTCCTCTCCTGCAGTGAAGCTATGAATAAAAAGCGTTCCTTTACTGATAGATTAATGATTGTTTATTTCACCTGAAGTAAGATATGATCAGTCATTTTAGACAAATACAAAAATGTAAAGAGCCCCCGTCACGCCAAGTGACGTATAGGGAATATGGTGTTAGTGACCATCAATTTTACAGACCTTCAGCGCATGATTTTTTGGGGTAATGTGGCCGGTATTACGCCCGTGCCGCTTTACTTTCCCAGAAAAATTCGGTACCCATTTAAGGCTAGATGAACCCGGAAACCGTCGGTTGGGATCGAACCCTACTTTTTGTCCTTTGTAGTCCAATTCACTAACCACTGAGCTATCAACTATACGTGAAATGCTACATTAATTGACAAACAGAACAAATGGACTCAAGATACAACAAAGCTTGTCAAATCATTGGACAGCTATCACCACTCTTGTCCAACAAGGAAATAACTCTATAGGCAAAACGGGCACTCTACAATACAAACTCCATCCCAATATTATGCTACTAATGCCTGAACTGAACCCTAGATGGAAGAACAATAAGAAAAATAACCTCTACTGAGATGAAATGTGTTAGTCGAATGACAGGAAACAGTCTGAGAGATAAGATCAGAAATGAAAAGCTGATTTAAAAAAAAAAAAAGTTGGCATAATTCCCGCCATAGAATATATAAAGAAACAACAGATATAATGGTTTGGCCAGGTGATAAGACAGAAAGATCAAAACACAACAATCAACCTCAATAAACAATACGAGAACACCAGACACAAAGGCCGACCACGAAAATGATGGATGAATGGAATAATAAAAACTTGTGAAACATAACAGCAGAAGAAGCAAACAGGAGAGCAAAAGGCCGCAATATCTCTCCTTAATATATAATGATATATAATAATCCAGCCTTAATAGCAAAAAATATGTCAGCCTTAACAGCAAAAAATATGTCAGCCTTAATAGCAAAAAATATGTCAGCCTTAACAGCAAAAAATATGTCAGCCTTAATAGCAAAAAATCTTCCAGCCTTAATAGCAAAAAATATGTCAGCCTTAACAGCAAAAAATATGTCAGCCTTAATAGCAAAAAATATGTCAGCCTTAATAGCAAAAAATCTTCCAGCCTTAATAGCAAAAAATATGTCAGCCTTAATAGCAAAAAATATGTCAGCCTTAACAGCAAAAAATCTTTCAGCCTTAATAGCAAAAAGACAGAAGTAATGGTAACAACAAAGAAAAGGACATCACTTCAGTGCAAAATAAAGACAAGTGGAACAATATTAAAACAGATAAATGAATTTAAATATTTGGGAACTTTGATAACCTCAGACGGAAAATGTACAAAAGAGGTGAGATGCAGAATGGCTCAGGTAAAAGCAGCTTTCCAAAAAATTAGGAAAATACTATGCAATCCATTTCTGACAATAGAAACAAGAGAAAGAGTTCTTAAAGGTTATGTAGAGCCAGTCTTAACATAAGGATGTGAATCATGGACAATAGGACAACAGACAAGAAAATCACTGGAGTCTGTAGAAATGTGGTTTTACAGAAGAATGTTGAGAATACCAAGGACAGCTAAGAAGAGTAATGAAAATGTTCTGACAGAGGTCAAAGCAAAAAGAGAGCTAATTTCCAATATTAGGAAGAAACAATCATCATTTTTTGGCCATGTAATGAGAAGAGAACAACTGGAATATATTGTAACATCTGGAAAAATTGAGGGACGAAGAGATAGAGGGAAGCAAAGAGAAAAGATAGACAGCTTAAGAGAATGGCTTGGCAAAAGGTCAACAACAGAAATGATAAATAACTGTCGAGATCGAAAGTTGTGGAGAGACATGATCACCTACGCCTGGAGGCCCGGTACTTGATGATGATGATGATATTATATATATGAAAGGCAAATGCTTGCAAATAATAAGAACCAGCCATTTGTGGGTAAAATCAAACGTGACAAATGTAACACCTTAATTGGCATTTAAATTGGAGGTCATTCTTATATGCATGACAACATAATTGACATTTATAGTTGAGGTCAGACGTGACAAATGTGTCACACAATAATTGACACTTCTGCCTGAAAATAGACATGATTAAAAAATAAATAGACATTTATTGTGATGTATGAGTTCAGCGTTAGTTTCATGGACAACTTTTCCTACCAGCTGCTGTTTGTCAACCACTTGGTGCATTACTTCTTCATTTTTTTTGTTCTTAATTCTTCTTTTGCTGCTACATGTACTTATACTTTCGCTTTTAAATCTTGTCATTTTGGGATTTATTTTGTTGTTCTGTTGCCATGGTGAGGAAAGGAACTAGATCGTGACGCGATAGAGGCCATTTTTCTGAAGCCAACTCGTGTTGCTTCCGCGTGTCCTAATTTCTCACTAATTGTGCAATAACTTCCAGAGAGTGGTCATCCAGTGGATACCACCATACTGTAAAATACACGGAAACGAACGCGCAGACAAATTAGCTAAAGAGGGAGGTAGATTACCACAAAAGAACCATCTGGTCAGCTACGATGAAGGCCAGCATCATGAAAAATGGAAACAAGAACACTCAACGTATAACGAGAGAGATGGATACCTCCAACTAACAGCCCCGTATAGTTTCTCTTCCAGGGAGGTGGGTGTGGACCACATTGTCCTTCTCATGCCTGTGTACTGGGGGTAATCCTGTAGAACATGTTTTGTTGTCATGTTATCCAGTGTACAATGGCATTGGCTGGTAGTTCCTATTTTGAGTTTGGTGAACATGTGGTTTCTCATTCTGTTGTGGCCAGTGCGTAGGCGAAGTATGATGAATTGATCCCTCCTTGTTAGTTGGAGGTATCCATCCATCCCTCTCGTTATACCTTAGGTGTTCTTGTTTCCATTTTTCAGGGCAACCGATTCACTTAAACAGACAGCTGCCTTAAAAAGAGAGTCCGAAATCTTAGTCTGAATGAGCTGTGATCGCAGAAGTTGAAGAAGAATTACCCTCTAAGCTTGGGCCGTGGATGACACTCACAGACAGGATAATTTTACTCTAAGCTTGGGCCGTGGATGACACTCACAGACAGGATAATTTTACTCTAAGCTTGGGCCGTGGATGACACTCACAGACAGGATAATTTTACTCTAAGCTTGGGCCGTGGATGGCATTCACAGACAGGATAATTTTACTCTAAGCTTGGGCCGTGGATGACACTCACAGACAGGATAATTTTACTCTAAGCTTGGGCCGTGGATGACACTCACAGACAGGATAATTTTACTCTAAGCTTGGGCCGTGGATGACACTCACAGACAGGATAATTTTACTCTAAGCTTGGGCCGTGGATGACACTCACAGACAAGATAATTTTACTCTAAGCTTGGGCCGTGGATGACACTCACAGACAGGATAATTTTACTCTAAGCTTGGGCCGTGGATGACACTCACAGACAGGATAATTTTACTCTAAGCTTGGGCTGTGGATGACACTCACAGACAGGATAATTTTGCTCTAAGCTTGGGCCGTGGATGACACTCACAGACAGGATACCCAATACCAGGCTGTTCCAGGTCTCGCCTTTTGAGACAGTTGTCGATTAAGTCCATCCTTCGTTCTTTCAGTCAACAGGTCTGTGTACTTTAGATGGGAGATTTCCTTCCTTGGTTTGCGATGTGTACTTTAGAAGGGAGACTTCCTTCCTTTGTCTGCTCTGTGTACTTTAGAAGGGAGACTTCCTTCCTTTGTCTGCTCGGTGTAGTTTAGAAGGGAGACGTCATTCCATTGTTTGCGATGTGTACTTTAGAAGGGATACTTCCTTCCTTTGTCTCCTCTGTGTACTTTAGAAGGGAGACTTCCTTCCTTTGTTTGCTCTGTGTACTTTAGAACGGAGACTTCCTTCCTTTGTCTGATCTGTGTACTTTAGAAGGGAGACTTCCTTCCTTTGTTTACTCTGTGTACTTTAGAAGGGAGACTTCCTTCCTTTGTTTACTCTGTGTACTTTAGAAGGGAGACATCCCTGCTTTGTTTACTCTGTTTACTTTAGTAGGGAGACATCCCTGCTTTGTTTACTCTGTGTACTTTAGAAGGGAGACATCCCTGCTTTGTTTACTCTGTGTACTTTAGAAGGGAGACTTCCTTCCTTTGTTTACACTGTGTACTTTAGAAGGGAGATATCCCTGCTTTGTTTACTCTGTGTACTTTAGAAGGGAGATATCCCTGCTTTGTTTACACTGTGTACTTTAGAAGGGAGATATCCCTGCTTTGTTTACTCTGTGTACTTTAGAAGGGAGATATCCCTGCTTTGTTTACTCTGTGTACTTTAGAAGGGAGACATCCCTGCTTTGTTTACGCTGTGTACTTTAGAAGGGAGACTTCCTTCCTTTGTTTACTCTGTGTACTTTAGAACGGAGACTTCCTTCCTTTGTTTACTCTGTGTACTTTAGAATGGACACGTCCTTCCTTTGTTTGCGCTGTGTACTTTAGAAGGGAGACTTCCTTCCTTTGTTTACTCTGTGTACTTTAGAAGGGAGACTTCCTTCCTTTGTTTACTCTGTGTACTTTAGAAGGGAGACTTCCTTCCTTTGTTAACTCTGTGTACTTTAGAAGGGAGACTTCCTTCCTTTGTTTGCGATGTGTACTTTAGAAGTGAGACTTCCTTCCTTTGTTTACTCTGTGTACTTTAGAAGGGAGACTTCCTTCCTTTGTTTGCGCTGTATACTTTAGCCGGCTAGCCAAAGCTTTTGCCGGAGGGGTGGGGGGGGCGCTTTCCTGTGTGGTGCTCCCTTTACTTGTGGAGTCTCTTATGTGGCTCTGCCGAGCACAGACATACACTTGAAGCCATACGTAGACATGGTACGAATGGGGGAACTAAATAAACTATAGAGTCACCCTACCTCTCATCGTGAGTTACTGTCCCTGACACACTACTACCGAGCCAAAAGTTGATTAGAAGTAGCACTTAATTATTCTCAGTTTTAGTGTTATTTCATGTACGTATATATTTCATGTTAGCACATATTTCATGTAAGTATATATTTCATATTAGTACATATTTCATGTGATACATATTTCATGTGAATACAAATTTCATGTAAGTATGTATCTCATGTGAGTGCATTTTTTCCGCGAGCATATATTTCATGTGAGTACATATTTCTTTAAGTGTATACTTCATGAGAATATAAATTTAATGGTATGTATTTCATTTGAGTAAATATTTCATTTGAGTATATACTTCATGTCATTACGTATTTCTTGTGATCATATATTCCATGCAAGTACATATTAAATGTGAATATCGTGCTGAAGTCGGATGTGTTGGGCCGAAAGGCGCAAATATAACAGTTATACTGCAAACCACAACATAACGCAGACACGTCCACTTAACGTCCTTTTAAGGGCGGATGACGAAGACGAATTCTACAGTCTACGAATACTCTAGAATACTTTAGTCATCGGGCGAACGTAAGCAAATGTGAATATATATTTAATGTGAGCACATATTTCGTGTGGGTACATATTTCATTTGATTACATATTTCTTGAAAGTATATATTTCATGTAAGTATATATTTCATGTAAGTACATATTTCGTGTAAATACTATATCATGTGAGTACACATTTCCTGTAAGCATATATTTCATCCTATGGGCATGTTTGGGGTGCAGTACCAGATGGGGGTCTGGTTGGTCTCGAGGCAAGACGCCGGCCTCGAGACAGAGAGGTTGTGGGTTCAAATCCTGGTTGCAATTTTTATTTATGATTTCTCTCTGCGGCAACCACCCCTGGTCTCAGCAGCGAGGCCCTGCTTGAAACGTCAATTACTCATGGACGGAAAAAATATGAGTACCTCCGAAAACGGAGTTATCTGACTGTGCGGCGAGGGATCCCTGTGCACACGGCTGCCAAAGAGTAACGGATTAACACGCAAAATTCAGTTTCTAGTCTCTAGGGACTTCGTCAAATGTCAAAACCGGCGGACGAAAAAAAAAAAACTGGTACCAGGTCATCATCATCGAGTGCCATCTCCGCAAAGAAGGTTGGCTACCATGGATCGCCATTCTGCTCTGTCTCTTGCTTTGACGGTGCGGGTTGTCATAGACTGATTTGTCCATCTTTTGATGTTACTCGTTCATGTTAGTGTTGTTCTGTCTCTGCCTCTGTTACCTTGTATTTTCCCTTCTAATTTTACTTTTATTAGACTGTTGTGTCTTTTAACATGGCCCAAAAATCTCATTTGTCTTGTTTGAATTGTGTTTAGTAGTTCTCTTCATTTTTATTTGTTTTAAAACTTCATCATTTGTTTTCTTTTCTTCCCATCCAATTCTACCTATTCTTCTATAAATCCACATTTCAAAGGCTTCAATTCTCTGTTCTGTTTTCTTGTCCAATGTCTATGTTTCTGCACCATATAGGAATAGTACCAGATACACTATATTTTTTTTTTTAATGACATCGCTGGTATCAAATTGACTATAAGACTACAAGCCAATGATATGAAAAACATGGACACTAACAACATATTCACCGTACGTCATCATCGTAACGTTTTTCATTTCTGTCCTCTTATTTTTATTACGGAGTTGTACATTGTGGTTTTAGATGTGTCTAAAATTAGAACGGACACGGGTTTGTTTGAAACTTAACGGTCCTGACATGCGCAGTAACGGTCGTATCTTCAAGGATGGAGTGAAAGGAGAGGTCAAAGAATATAATTAGGACAAAGGGTAAAGAAAGACAATAGGCGGCAATCTGCACGAGGATAAGAGAGTCGTATACCAGGTTGGAAAGTCGAGAGGCCAAGGTAACACTGGAAGATAAAGGTCACGGAGAGACTGAGAGCTAGATATGACTTCTACAACACACAACTATCACTGTTATTTTTTTACATTTTCAATATTGTTTTTTGTGTGTGTTATATTTTCAATATTTTTATGTTTGTTATATTTTCAATTTGTAAAAAAAATTTTTAAATATTTTCAATATTGTTATTTTCGTTACATATTCAACATTGTTATTTTTGTTATATTTATAATATTGTTATATTTTCAATATTATTATTGTTGTTATATTTTCAATACTGTTATTTTTGTTATATTTTCACTATTGTTAATTTTGTTATATTTTCACTATTGTTTTTTTTATTATATTTTCAATATTGTTATTTTTGTTATATTTTCAATATTGTTATTTTTGTTATATTTTCAATATTGTTATTTTTGTTATATTTTCAATATTATTTTTTTACTATATTTTCAATATTGTTATTTTTGTTATATTTTCAATATTGTTATTTTTCTTTCGGTCCATCCGGTGCATTAACATCAAGCTAAAATGCACAGTTGTTTCCTCTAATAATAAAGTGCTATTTTAGTTATAAGCTAAATTGTCTTCATCACCTAGTGACATTTCAGTTGGCGTAGGCGAACATGTACCTCCACAATTATCTGTCCACAATCTTTAAACGTTTTAGCTCCCAGTGGAGCATAGGTCTTCAACAAACACTTTCCAAGTCGTTCTGTTTTTTGTCATTCTTTTAAGATCATTGCATGTCTTCCCCTCATCTTCACCTCTGCTTCTATCTGTCTTCTCCAAGAATTCCTTGGTCTTCCTCTTTGTTTTTTCACCTGGGGATTCCAAAAAAGGACCTGTTGTGTAATACTCTCAGTTGCCTTCCGTAGTGTGTGTCCTATCCAGCGCCATCGTCTTCACTGTATCTCTTTATCCACTGGTATTTGACTGGTACATTTCCATAATTCTATGTTAGTGATTTTGTCCTGCCATTTCCATCCTTCTTCTCCTTCTTCTTCCTCCACAATGCGTACGTAGTACCAATTCTGTTGCCGACTGTTTACTGTGGTGAGACAACAAGATATCTATAAAACGTTCAGAAATTCGTGCCCACAGAGTTCATCAATTATCTCGGAAACTGATGAATTTCTGTCATTCTTTTTCATGAAATCTTTTTTTTTTTGTCACCGACCTTCAGATTTGACAACATTTAAGTACAAAGGTAGTCTGAATTTTGCACACATCGTTTTTTATGTTATATAATTTTAGGAAAAAATCAAACCGTGTTCTCTAAACATTAGATTTTACTGTAAATTATGTTAATTTTCTAACAAACCTCTTAGTGGATTGGGGCTTACAATTTACGGTTCAGTGAGTGCGAGATGGGGCTAAGATTGTGTGGAGAGCACGTGAAATTTGCCTTTTTAACGGTGAGTTCAATACAAACAAATGTGGGTATTGTAAAATCCTAAAAATTAGGACAACCAACAAAATCATATTTTTATATACCTCAAAGAGGCAAAAATCTTTCCTAAATTTTTAGGATGCAAGACAGTAGGGAAAAAAAAAATTAGACTTAAGGTCGGTGAAAAAAAAAATTCATGAAAAAAGAATTACAGAAATTCATCAAACATTTTCGGAGATAATTAATAAACTCTGTGGGCAAGAATTTCTGGGCGTTTTAATTATAATATCTTCTTTCTTTGTTGTCCACGATATCTCCTTCCCTGTATTTACACCAGATGTAACCAAGTATTCCAACTTTCTTCTTCTCGTGATGTGTCTGAACAAATGCCGATTATTTCTTTATATTTAATGATTTCTCATTTTGTGTTGCCCTTAGTGGTAATTTCCTTGTTGGTCTTTTTATCTGTCCAGGGAGCTCTCAACATTCTTATCAGTAATTTGTGTCTAAACTTGGGTGGAAAGAATGAAAACAAACAAGTCTTAAAACAACTAAAAATGAAAAGAGAATTATCAAAGAGAACTACCAAACACAATTCAAACAAGACAAATTAGATAGTTGGGGTCTGTTAAAAGAAACAGCAGCCTGCTTAGAGTAATCTTGGAAGGAAAAATACAAGGTAAAAGAGGCAGAAACAGACCAAGACTAACATGGACGAGTAATATCAAAAGATGGACAATTCAGCCAATGACAACCTGCACTATCAAAGCAAGAGACAGAGCGGAATGGCACTCCATGGTAGCCAAACATCGATGCAGAGACGGCACTCAATGATGATGATGATGATATACACATTTTAATTTTTTTTTAATGTATCCCAGGCAGCGGCACATAGCCTACACTCTTTAATTTGCTCAATTTGTTCAATAACTACATTGAACCGACACTTTTATAGTCAGTTTATCATGGGATTGGGGCCGCGATAGCTCACTGGTTAGTGAACTGGACTACTAAGGAAAAGTGGTAGCGTTCGATCCCAACCGACGGCTTCCGGGTTCACCCAGCCTTAAATGGGTACCGGATTTTTTTCTGGGAAAGTAAAGTAGCACGGGCGTAATACCGATCACATTACCCCAAAAATCATGTGCTGAAGGTCTGTAAAATATAGGGTCACTAACACCATATTTCCCTATACGCCACTTGGCGTGACGGGGGATACTTTACTTTTTACTTACTTATCATGGGATTAGTGACCTGGTCTCACCATCTCTTGAGATCAGATGTCATTTTAAGAAACAAACCCGGAACTCTCCACATGGGATTCGAATCGCTGAGCCTTTGAACGCGATGTGAGTATTCTAACTTCAACGCTACAGCAACTAACGACGCACAACTCGACCCAGATGTCACGGAGTCATGTCTCTCGACGATCATGTCAAGGGAATGACGTGTGTGCGTGACTGATCCGACCAGTTATATAATGCCGGCACCGCCCACTTTTGTGGTTACACAAAGATGGGATCACTGCAACTGGTTGTAAGCGCATGCTAGGGGGTGGGGAGGGGTGGATAATGAGATCATCATCATTGAGTGCCGTCTCCGCATCGAAGGTTGACTACCATGGACCGTCATTTCGCTCTTTCTTTCTCTATCTCTCTCTCTCTCTCTCTCTCTCTCTCTTGCTTTGATAGTGCAGGTTGTCATAGTCTGACTTGTCTATCGTTTGATGTTATTCGTCATTGTTAGTCTTGGTCTGCCTCTCTTATCTTGTATTTTCCCTTCCAAGATTACTTTTAGTAGGCTGCTGTGTCTTTTAACATGCCCTAAACATCTCATTTGTCTTGTTTGAATTGTGTTTAGTAGTTCTCTTTTCAACTTTAGCTGTTTTAAGACTTCATCCTTTGTTTTATTTTCTTTAAATCCAATTCTTCATATTAAAAAAAAAAAATCAACATAATGAGATATACAGAGGAATAAACAGGCAGTAAATGTATGCAACAAATGACAACAATGAACATAACGTCTTCACACCACAGATTGGCTCCAATATTAGCTCTGGCTTCTTTTCCTTCTCAGTCATTTTAGTTCCCTGCAGAATGTCTTTGACAAGACAGATGATCAAGATACGTAGCCAAACCACTTCATTTTGTGTTTTTTCACAATGACCAACAGATCATCAGGTACTCCGACTTATTGTTGTATTCCTTTCGCGAACTTGCCAGCAGCGCAGGTTATGGGTAAAAAAAGGCCAACTGTCTATAGCCGGCATAGCTCGAGACGTCACAAGTATTGGGGTGTTTTCGGCGAAACCCCCACAGCAGGTAGGCTCAGAGATATCGGTGGCGACTGATCGATGTTGGGAGCCGCGATAGCTCAGTGGTTAGTGAACTGGACTACAAAGGACAAGAGGTAGGGTTCGATCTCAACCGATGGCTTTCGGTTCACCCAGCCTTTAATGGGTTCTGGATTTTTTTCTGGGAAAGTAAAGCGGCACGGGCGTAATACCGACCACATTACCCCAAAATTCATGTACCGAAGGTCTGTAAAATTTATGGTCACTAACACCATATTCCCTATACGCCACTTGGCGTGACGGGGTCTCTTTACTTTACTACTTTTATACGATCTAAGTAAGAGATTAATAACTCTTTACGATAACATTTCATCTACATAGCTTATATTTTATTATGTAACTCTGCTGTCAGTGTCCATGTTTTGCACGCGAGTAGAAAATATACTGCAACAGGAGTGCCTTTAGCCTGATTATAAAGCCAAGATTAATGCTCTTATTTTTCCAAATAAGTTTTAAATGTGTAGGGGCTGCTTCCTTTCTTTCTTCCGGTCAATAAGGCGGATAGGCGCCAATAACTGTTAAAAGCTGTGTCTGAAAAGTGTTTCTTGTTGCAGTTTCCTCATATTCCTAGTCAGGCTTGCTGCCAGAGCTACTGAGTTCTCATATTTAGTATCATGACCTCTGTCTACGCGATATTTGTGATGAATCCAGTGCTTTTCTCCCTGTACGTTGTCACCCCTGTAAGGTTGTTCTCCATGTAGGTTGGCGAGGTTAGTCTATGCTGCCCCAGCGGCCCCCAGGATAAATGTGACGAAGTTTGTATGTGGTGCCCCAACAGCACCAGGATAAAGGTGACGAAGTTTGTCTGTGGTGCCCCATCAGCCCCAGGATAAAGGTGACGAAGTTTGTATGTGGTGCCCCATCAGCCCCAGGATAAAGGTGACGAAGTTTGTATGTGGTGCCCCAGCGGCCCCCAGGATAAAGGTGACGAAGTTTGTATGTGGTGCCCCAACAGCCCCAGGATAAAGGTGACGAAGTTTGTATGTGGTGCCCCAACAGCCCCAGGATAAAGGTGACGAAGTTTGTATGTGGTGCCCCAACAGCCCCAGGATAAAGGTGACGAAGTTTGTATGTGGTGCCCCAAAAGCCCCCAGGATAAAGGTGACGAAGTTTGTATGTGGTGCCCCAACAGCCCCCAGGATAAAGGTGACGAAGTTTGTATGTGGTGCCCCTACAGCCCCCAGGATAAAGGTGACGAAGTTTGTATGTGGTGCCCCAACAGCCCCAGGATAAAGGTGACGAAGTTTGTATGTGGTGCCCCTACAGCCCCCAGGATAAAGTGACGAAGTTTGTATGTGGTGCCCCTACAGCCCCCAGGATAAAGGTGACGAAGTTTTCCTGTGGTGCGCCAATGGCCCCCAGGATAAAGGTGACGAAGTTTTCCTGTGGTGCGCCAACGGCCCCCAGGATAAAGGTGACGAAGTTTGCCTGTGGTGCGCCAATGGCCCCCAGGATAAAGGTGACGAAGTTTGTCTGTGGTGCCCCTACAGCCCCGAGGATAAAGGTGACGAAGTTTGTATGTGGTGCCCCTACAGCCCCCAGGATAAAGGTGACGAAGTTTGTATGTGGTGCCCCTACAGCCCCCAGGATAAAGGTGACGAAGTTTGTCTGTGGTGCCCCTACAGCCCCGAGGATAAAGGTGACGAAGTTTGTATGTGGTGCCCCAACGGCCCCCAGGATAAAGGTGACGAAGTTTGTCTGTGGTGCCCCTACAGCCCCGAGGATAAAGGTGACGAAGTTTGTCTGTGGTGCCCCTACAGCCCCAGGATAAAGGTGACGAAGTTTGTCTGTGGTGCCCCTACAGCCCCAGGATAAAGGTGACGAAGTTTGTCTGTGGTGCCCCTACAGCCCCGAGGATAAAGGTGACGAAGTTTGTCTGTGGTGCCCCTACAGCCCCAGGATAAAGGTGACGAAGTTTGTATGTGGTGCCCCTACAGCCCCAGGATAAAGGTGACGAAGTTTGTATGTGGTGCCCCTACAGCCCCAGGATAAAGGTGACGAAGTTTGTATGTGGTGCCCCTACAGCCCCAGGATAAAGGTGACGAAGTTTGTATGTGGTGCCCCTACAGCCCCAGGATAAAGGTGACGAAGTTTGTATGTGGTGCCCCTACAGCCCCAGGATAAAGGTGACGAAGTTTGTCTGTGCTGCCCCAACGGCCCCAGGATAAAGGTGACGAAGTTTGTATGTGGTGCCCCTACAGCCCCAGGATAAAGGTGACAAAGTTTGTATGTGGTGCCCCTACAGCCCCAGGATAAAGGTGACGAAGTTTGTATGTGGTGCCCCTACACCTCCGAGGATAAAGGTGACGAAGTTTGTATGTGGTGCCCCTACAGCCCCAGGATAAAGGTGACGAAGTTTGTATGTGGTGCCCCAACAGCCCCAGGATAAAGGTGACGAAGTTTGTATGAGGTGCCCCTACACCTCCGAGGATAAAGGTGACGAAGTTTGTATGTGGTGCCCCTACAGCCCCAGGATAAAGGTGACGAAGTTTGTATGTGGTGCCCCTACAGCCCCCAGGATAAAGGTGACGAAGTTTGTATGTGGTGCCCCTACAGCCCCGAGGATAAAGGTGACGAAGTTTGTATGTGGTGCCCCTACAGCCCCGAGGATATAGGTGACGAAGTTTGTATGTGGTGCCCCTACAGCCCCAGGATAAAAGTGACGAAGTTTGTATGTGGTGCCCCTACAGCCCCGAGGATAAAGGTGACGAAGTTTTCCTGTGCTGCCCCAACGGCCCCCAGGATAAATGTGACGAAGTTTGCCTGTGGTGCGCCAACGGCCCCCAGGATAAATGTGACGAAGTTTGTCTGTGGTTCCCCAACAGCCCCGAGGATAAAGGTGACGAAGTTTGTATGTGGTGCCCCTACAGCCCCAGGATAAAAGTGACGAAGTTTGTCTGTGGTGCCCCATCAGCCCCGAGGATAAAGGTGACGAAGTTTGTCTGTGGTGCCCCTACAGCCCCGAGGATAAAGGTGACGAAGTTTGTCTGTGGTGCCCCATCAGCCCCGAGGATAAAGGTGACGAAGTTTGTCTGTGGTGCCCCTACAGCCCCCAGGATAAAGGTGACGAAGTTTGTCTGTGGTGCCCCATCAGACCTGAGGATAAAGGTGACGAAGTTTGTCTGTGGTGCCCCTACAGCCCCGAGGATAAAGGTGACGAAGTTTGTCTGTGGTGCCCCTACAGCCCCAGGATAAAGGTGACGAAGTTTGTATGTGGTGCCCCTACAGCCCCAGGATAAAGGTGACGAAGTTTGTATGTGGTGCCCCTACAGCCCCAGGATAAAGGTGACGAAGTTTGTATGTGGTGCCCCTACAGCCCCAGGATAAAGGTGACGAAGTTTGTATGTGGTGCCCCTACAGCCCCAGGATAAAGGTGACGAAGTTTGTCTGTGCTGCCCCAACGGCCCCAGGATAAAGGTGACGAAGTTTGTATGTGGTGCCCCATCAGCCCCAGGATAAAGGTGACGAAGTTTGTATGTGGTGCCCCTACAGCCCCAGGATAAAGGTGACGAAGTTTGTATGTAATGCCCCTACAGCCCCGAGGATAAAGGTGACGAAGTTTGTATGTGGTGCCCCATCAGCCCCAGGATAAAGGTGACGAAGTTTGTATGTGGTGCCCCTACAGCCCCAGGATAAAGGTGACGAAGTTTGTATGAGGTGCCCCTACACCTCCGAGGATAGAGGTGACGAAGTTTGTATGTGGTGCCCCTACAGCCCCAGGATAAAGGTGACGAAGTTTGTATGTGGTGCCCCTACAGCCCCCAGGATAAAGGTGACGAAGTTTGTATGTGGTACCCCTACAGCCCCGAGGATAAAGGTGACGAAGTTTGTATGTGGTGCCCCTACAGCCCCGAGGATAAAGGTGACGAAGTTTGTATGTGGTGCCCCTACAGCCCCAGGATAAAGGTGACGAAGTTTGTATGTGGTGCCCCTACAGCCCCGAGGATAAAGGTGACGAAGTTTTCCTGTGCTGCCCCAACGGCCCCCAGGATAAATGTGACGAAGTTTGTCCATGGTGCCCCAACAGCCCCCAAGATAAAGGTGACGAAGTTTGTCTGTGGTGCCCCAGCGGCCCCCAGGATAAAAGGTGACGAAGTTTGTCTGTGGTGCCCCAGCGGCCCCCAGTATAAAGGTGACGAAGTTTGTCTGTGATGCCCCAGTGGCCCCCAGGATAAAGGTGACGAAGTTTGTCTGTGGTGCCCCAATAGCCCCCAGGATAAATGTGATGATGTTTGTCTGTGGTGAACCAACAGCCCCCAGGATAAAGGTGACGAAGTTTGTCTGTGGTGCCCCAATAGCCCCCAGGATAAAGGTGACGAAGTTTGTCTGTAGTGCCCCAACAGCCCCCAGGATAAAGGTGACGAAGTTTGTCTGTGGTGCCCCAGCGGCCCCCAGGAGAGGGCTGACGAAGTCTTATAGTGGTGCCCCAACGGCCCCCAGGAGAAGGTTGGCGAAGTCTGTCTGGAACCTTTACCTTACTTTACCTTACTTACCTTACCTTACCTTGCCTTGCCTTGCCTTACCTTACCTTACCTTACCTTACCTTACCTTGCCTTGCCTTGCCTTGCCTTACCTTACCTTATCTTACCTTACCTTACCTTGCCTTGCCTTACCTTGCCTTGCCTTGCCTTGCCTTGCCTTACCTTACCTTACCTTACCTTACCTTACCTTACCTTACCTTACCTTATCTTACCTTACCTTGCCTTGCCTTACCTTACCTTACCTTATCTTACCTTACCTTGCCTTGCCTTACCTTACCTTACCTTACCTTACCTTATCTTACCTTACCTTGCCTTGCCTTACCTTACCTTACCTTACCTTATCTTACCTTACCTTGCCTTGCCTTACCTTACCTTGTCTTGCCTTACCTTGCCTTGCCTTACCTTACCTTACCTTACCTTACCTACCTTACCTTACCTTACCTTACCTACCTTACCTTACCTTACCTACCTTACCTTACCATACCTTACCTTATTTTACCTACCTTACCTTACCTTACCTTACCTACCTTACCTTACCTTACCTTACCTTACCTACCTTACCTTACCTTACCTTACCTTACTTTCTGATTAGGTCTCAGTGTTTAGCCCATTATAAACACTTCCATCAAGATAGACAAGGAATGAACTATAGAAAAGATCTTAACTGCAAAGTGTTCTCGAAGCCCTAGCGCCCATATCGTCATTGTTCCGATTAACTAGTGTCAGAAAGTCAACACTTATCACGTCTACTATAATTGTGGTGGGTCATATAACTGACTTGAAGTAAGACAACACGACAGCTTACCAAATAGACAAGTAATATGGTAGAGTTGGTAACGTTTGATATAGATAGAATGTAGTTCTTGGCTTTTCCTAATTTCATCAGTGCTGGCTTTCGTGTGATGTGTTCGTGACTCCGCACTTAATTATGAATGTAAGAGCGGTATTGTGTCAGATACTATTATTTCGGAGACTGTTAGTGATTAAAATTTTTGTTATTCAAACAAAGTGGATATTTATTATAGTTAACTAGGATGCATACAAACGGGTATTATTTTATTTATTTGTGTACATTTTTATAATAAATATTCTCTTTTTGTTCTTTCATATTTTTCTCTTGTACCCGTTCGGGTGTCGAGGAAGGTACAAAATTATGGTTCTCTTCATTTTGGTGGCTTCACTCATTGTCAATTAATGTTGTTGTAGCGCTTCTTTGATGTTGTCTGTCTTTCTTACTCTTGGTCTGCCTCTTGCTCGTTCCACTTCTCCTTCTTAAATGTAAGCTTTGTATAGTAAGGAAACACACGGCATTTTTTCTAGATGAGCAAACCAGTTTGTTTGTTGTTTCTGTATGTAGCTTAGGATTGGTTCAATGTCTACTCGTTCTCTTATAATATCATTTCTGATTCTGTCTTTTCTGGTCACTCCAAGCTCTTTTCTCAGTCACCTCATCTCTGTGGTGATAAGTTTTCTTGTATACTTAGTCGTAAGTGACCATGTTTGGCATTGGTAGCACAATATGGGAATGAATATACTCTGTATAAGATGTTTCTTTGTGGTAATGGGTATTTTTTGTGTTGAAGTTTAAGGAACAGCTGTTCCAATATTTCGTTTGTCTTGTTGCATTGTATGTGACATACTTCGTACATACGAAATGTATGTATTTTTTAAAAATCAATTTTGCTATCTTCAGCCATTATTCCAAGGTAGTTTATCTCATTATTTGGCTGGTTTATCTGAATGATCGTTTCCTTGTGTATTTCAACGTGATGATATCTACTGGATTCATCATCATCATCATCATTGAGTACCGTCTCCGCATCGAAGGTTGGCCACCATGGAGCGACATTCCACTCTGTGTCTTGCTTTGATGGTGCAGATTGTCATAGGCTGACTTGTCCATCTTTTGATGTTACTCGTCCATGTTAGTCTTGGTCTGCCTCTGCGTCTTTTACCTTGTATTTTCCCTTCTAATATTACTTTTATTAGACTTGTGTCTTTTAACATGACCAACAAATTTCATTTGTCTTGCTCTATTTGTGTTTAGTAGTTCTTTTTTTCATTTTTAGTTGTTTTAAAACTTCCTTCCTTTTTTTTTTTTCTTTCCATCCAATTCTACCTATTCTTCTATAAATCCACATTTCAAAGGCTTCAATTTTCTGTTCTGTTTTCTGGTCTAATGTCCATGTTTCTGCACCATACAGGAATATTGAGAAGATGTAACATTTTGCTATTCTTAGTTTCAGCCCTGGTGTTATTTGTTTTGATGTTAGTATATTGTTCATGTCATTGAAATTACTTTTTGCCATACCTAATCTTTTGTTTATTTCAGTTGTACATTTTCCATCACTGGTTATAGTATGTCCCAGGTAGTTGTAGGTCTTGAGAATTTCCTTTGTTTATGATCATAGTTTTAGTCTTTAATCTACTGGATTACTACTCCGAAAATGATACCACGGCTCTACTATGGTTGTCCTGAAGTTATATTCAAGCTCCCAATTCCAAGGGCGTTTTAAAACTCTCCCCGTACGTTTCGCCGCACTGTGTGCCATGCTGATTTCAGAATGTCCGTTAGTGCCTCATAGTGCGCTACGCTCAATTTATTTAGTGTGATCGCCATCAAACGATATTCTTTTTACATGTCTTGTATCATCTTGATATTGGTGAAATCTAATACCTTGTTCAATTATCTAAACATTCATATATAATATGGAGGCGATGGCGCGCCTACCAGCACCAGAGCGAGAAGTTGTCAGCGACCCACAGCTGATGGCTTGCGCCATGATCGGTGAACCAAAACCATCCAGACCCTGCTCCACCTCTCCGCGGAGCCTCCAGTAACAGACTAACCTGTCTAGTCTGGCCAAGAGTGCAGGGATCGAAGAGGCGAAGAGGGAAGACAACCCGGTACTCAAAAATATCGTGCTGAAGTCGGATGTGTTGGGCCGAAAGGCGCAAATATAACAGTTATACTGCAAACCACAACACAACGCAGAAACGTCCACTACGTCCTTGTAAGGGTGGATGATGAAGAGGAATATTCTAGTCTACCACGATACTCTAGAATACTTTAGTCATCGGGCGAACGCAACCAACCAACCACCAACCATATATAATATTGAGTTATTGAGTTATTTGTGGGTCATCATCATTGCACTCCGAACATGTCCATAGGTGCTCAGATCCCCTCCTCAGCAATTCCCTCAGTGTCCAGCGACTGACGACTCCAGTTCTATGTTGGTTCATAAGTCTTCTTACACGACCACTAAGTTTCTCATTTCTGGCTGTGCCCAACTTATCTCCCATTTCCATCATCCGAAGAAGTGATGTGGATCTGTGTTTGTCGAAGTCCTGTGCTCTTCCTACATCTCGGAGGGCATTGATGATGTCCGCCCGATCCATTGGTTGCCCGTCCTCAACGACAGCGCAGCTAGCCAAACTGTCCGCTCTTTCATTTCCCCGTACTCCCGCATGCCAGGGACATAGACAAAGGTGACCTTACGTATTTTGGATTTCTGCAACGACATATATTATGTTATATGTTAGATGAACAATTTTGTCTGTGAAATCTCTTCCGTTAAACCGATAAAAAGCTTCCGTACTTTAAGAGTTAAATACTATTGTACAGGACTTTGGTGATGGGGGCCTCGGTAGCCTAGTTGGGAAAACCATCCATCTGGGCTACCGATGTTCGGACAACCCGTGTTTGATTTCCACTGGGAGAAGTGTGAATTGTACTCGTGGTTGGAAAAAAAATACCTCCGCGGTCTGGCTGAAGCCGCTGGCAGAAATGGGTACCAGGGTATTACTCTGGGAAGGTGAGGAATTCCGTCTCGTATCTGAGTTTCGATTCTTGAAACAAAACTATCCAGAAGTCACCGAACACTTCTGGATAGGCGGCCGAGCACATATGGGTGAAAACTTCTGTCCTAAGACGCCGATTCAAGTCTCGTACTTTACCTTAACCTTTACCTTTACTTTTACCTTTACCTATTTCTTTATCAGTTTTGCCATATTCAGACAACATTGTTCCACGATATTTAAAGTTCGTTACTTGTTGTTATTGGTGAACTTAGTGTTCTTAAACAATGTTTAATGTCTTCCTTTGTCTTCTTATTGATATAACTTTTGTTTTGTTTCAGTTCTTATTTTCTTGTTATTCATTCTACATTCTCTTTCTTAGTGAGTAAAAGTAAAGTGCCCCGTCCGGCCAAGTGGTGTATAGGGAAAATGGTGTTAGTGACCACAGTTTTTACAGACCTTAGGCACATGATTTTTGGGGTAATGTGGTCGGTATTACGCCCGTGCCGCTTTACTTTCCCCGAAAAAAATCCGGTACCCATTAAGGCTGGGTGAACCTGGAAGCCATCGATCAGGATCGAACCCGACCCCTTATTCTCTTTCTTTCTCGCTCTTAAATGTACATTCAGTGACGTAGATCCGTTGTGTTGAGATATAGAGCAAACCACGACGTCTGAGCTTTCCAGCCCGACACATCCGATTTCAATGTAGAATTTTTAGGGACAAGCTTGGCTTCCTTTTCAATCCTACGTCTTGAAGGATATTGATCAGCATTTGATTCTGTCAAACTCAGTCCGCTATGTGTCACTGTTCGTTTTCAGTACATGTAGTGTTTACATCTCAAACCCAATGTTCTCAATCAACTATGTGTCACTGTTCGTTTTCAGTACATGTAGTATTTACGTCTTGGGCCCAATGTTCTCAGTCAGCTAGGTGTCACTATTCATTTCCAGTACATGTAGTGTTTACGTTTTGGGTCGGATGACTTTTTAAATGGATCAAGCTATAAATGTGTACCTTGCTTAATGTGTAACACTAAAGTAGAACTCGTGAGTTCACACAATTCGTAATCGGTACCTATAACAATAATTGTATTCAATAGAACTGAGATCTTCGTGGGATTCTAATGTGCTGAAATGTAACAAAAACTAAGTTCTATGTGGACCTCTAATGTGCTGAAATGTAACAAAAACTAAGTTCTATGTGGACCTCTAATGTGCTGAAATGTAAGAAGAATTGAGTTCTATGTGGGCCTCAGATGTGCAGAAATGTAAGAAGAATTAAGTTCTATGTGGGCCTCAGATGTGCAGAAATGTAAGAAGAGCTAAGTTCTATGAGGACCTCATGTGTGATGAAAAAATAAGAAGAACTAAGTTCTATATGTGCCTCGTGTGTTCTGAAATGTAAGAAGAACAAAGTTCTGTGTGGGTCTCATATGTGCAGAAATGTAAGACTGTACAGTATGTTATCTCACTTGAAAGGTGTATTGTTTGTCTATTAGTGCTACATAACATATTATATGAGAACAATATGACGTTGTAGCTATTGTAGTAGCCATATGTTCTGTTATTATTGAAGTAGCTACTGTTATTATAAATGTTATTATTGCTGCTTTTATATTAAATAATTTATTAACAAAAGCATTGTTATAGTCATTGTTATTGCTACTGTTATTGTTACTGTTATTATTACTGATACTATTACTGATATTATTACTGTTATTATTACTGATACTATTACTGATATTATTACTGATACTATTACTGATATTATTACTGTTATTATTACTGATATTATTACTGATACTATTACTGTTATTATTACTGATATTATGTTTGCTTGCTTGCGTTCGCCCGATCACTAAAGTATTCTAGAGTATTCTGGCAGACTAGAATATTCCTCTTCATCATCCGCCCTTAAAAGGATGTTAATTGGGCGTGTCTGCGTTGTGTTGTGGTTTGCAGTATTATTGTGATATTTGCGCCTTTCGGCCCAACACATCCAAATTCAGCACAACGTTTTTGAGTACCAGGTTGTCTTCCCTCTTCGATCCCTGCTAGCTTGGCCAGACTAGACAGGTTAGTCTGTTAATAGAGGCACTGCGGAGAGGTGGAACAGTGTCTGCATGGTTTTGGTTCACCGATCCTGGCGCAAGCCATCAGCTGTGGGTCGCTGACAACTTCCAGCTCTGGTGCTGGGAGGCGCGCCCTCGCTTCCACTGATATTATTATTATCAAATATAAATCATAAGCCACGTCAACAGCGGCGGGACGTGAGTTCGAAACTTGAGAGGGCCAGGACGAGAGACTGAACTTTTGAGTTGCTTTAACCTGATAGTTTGAGATATAAACATTACAGCCATTTAAGCTTCGTAAAACAATTCATTCGGCTTTTTGCCTTGAGTTAACATAATTATCTTCTACCTTCAGCTCCCGAACCGCGATAGCTCAGTGGTTAGTGAACTGGACTACAAAGGACAAGAGGTAGGTTTCGATCCTAATCGACAGCTTCCGGGTTCACCCAGCCTTAAATGGGTACCGGATTTTTTTTTTCTGGGAAAGTAAAGCGGCATGGGCGTAATACCGACCACATTACCCTAAAATTCATGCGCCGAAGGTCTGAAAAATGTATGGTCACTAACACTATTTTCCCTATACGCTACTTGGCGTGACGGGGGGTACTATACTTTTTTTCAGCTCCCTGTTTAGCATAGGTCTTCAACAAACCCTTTAAAAGCCGTTCTGTTTCTTGTCTTTCTTTTATGATCGTTCCATGTCTTTCCCATCATCTTCATCATCTGTCCTCTCCAAGAATTCCTTGGTCTTCCTCTTTGTCTTTTTCCCTGGGGATTAAAAAAAAGGGCATGTTGAAGTTAACATAACTATAATCATAACTATAATCTACTTACATCATAATATCTTAGTTGTATTTACATTATAATCTGTGGGGAAAAAAATAAGCTTTTCCGTTAGTTTTACATTTCTTACAGATTTGTTCAAGTTTGTTGAAATATCTATCTATCTATCTATCTATCTATCTATCTATCTATCTATCTATCTATCTATCTATCTATCTATCTATCTATCTATCTATCTATCTATCTATCTATCTATCTATCTATCTATCTATCTATCTATCTATCTATCTATCTATCTATCTATCTATCTATCTATCTATCTATCTATCTATCTATCTATCTATCTATCTATCTATCTATCTATCTATCTATCTATCTATCTATCTATCTATCTATCTATCTATCTATCTATCTATCTATCTATCTATCTATCTATCTATCTATCTATCTATCTATCTATCTATCTATCTATCTATCTATCTATCTATCTATCTATCTATCTATCTATCTATCTATCTATCTATCTATCTATCTATCTATCTATCTATCTATCTATCTATCTATCTATCTATCTATCTATCTATCTATCTATCTATCTATCTATCTATCTATCTATCTATCTATCTATCTATCTATCTATCTATCTATCTATCTATCTATCTATCTATCTATCTATCTATCTATCTATCTATCTATCTATCTATCTATCTATCTATCTATCTATCTATCTATCTATCTATCTATCTATCTATCTATCTATCTATCTATCTGTCTGTCCGTCCGTCCGTCTGTCCGTCTGTCCGTCTGTCCGTCTGTCCGTCTGTCCGTCTGTCCGTCCGTCCGTCCGCCCGCCCGCCCGCCCGAAACCACCCGCCCGCCCGAAACCGCTCGCCCGCCCGTCCGTCCGTCCGTCCGTCCGTCCGTCCGTCCGTCCGTCCGTCTGTCTGTCTATCTGTCTGTCTATTGTCCTTTCGAGCCGAAGACGGCACATAGGGCAGAACCACAATCTCAAAAACAGAAACCTTGCATGCCAAAATATCACATATTGCAGAGATCACTGCTTCCAAAACTTATGGCTCAGCTTCCATAACAATACTTTTTACAATGACAGCTTGTCAAGCCATCGATCAAACTCCTTAGTCGCCTCTTACGATATGCCTGGAAGGTCACAGTGTCACTAGTCTTTACTTCCCTCATAACGAGGCCCCGGTAACACACAGGAGTGTTGAAATATACAGGGTGTTTATAAAGTCGCAGTGCTATGAGACACTCTTGGGCAAAATGGAGCTCCCGTTTAGCACCCCCCCCCCCTAATCAGGGTTATGTGAAGCCATTGGAGCAGCTGGTGAATGGGTTTGTGGGAGCAGCCGATAGGTAATGCCGGTTATGGTCCCCTTGGTGATGGCAGGCAGAGGATCTCATGTATAGACACAATGGCTGCGATCAGCAGCTGGTACAGTCACTGCCAAGAAGGAAAGGAATGACAAACTACCTTCTTATATTGCTGAGAGAAATTATGTCCAAATAAATTAAAAACGTCTTATGCGACAAATATATACCAATAGAAGTGAGAAAGAAAGTTCATCGATGCTATATAGAGGCAATTCTGACCTATGTAAGCGAATCATGGACAGCAAACAAACTAATGAAAAGACGATTAGAGGCCACATAGATGGGATTTCTCAGAAGAATGTTGAAAGTTCCTCGGACAGCTAAAAAGATCAATGAGGAAATTCTTAGAGTTCAACACAAAAATTGAGCTCCTAAGAAACTTCAGAAAGAAACAATCAACATTTTTCGAGCACATCATGAGAAGAGGAAAGTTGGAATACTTGGTTACAACTGGCAAAATACAGGGAAAGAAAGATCGCGGACGACAAAGAGAGAAAATACTATAGATAGCTTAGTGTCATTGCATGGAAAACAGTCAACAACAGAACTGATACGATGCACTGTATATAGAAGATTGTGGAAGGACATGATCACCTACGCCAACCGGTATGGCACATGATGATGCACTAAGAAAATTGTTGAAATTACAAGAGATTGTAACTTACATTTGTATTATTTATCTATACACTACTGCTCTTGGCTGGCTTATATTTGGTAAAGTGGCTGGTCACGCGATGAAGTTGTGTCTACAGCATATGTTTAAAATGTCCACCACGGGCCTCAAGACATTTGTTGACTCGGCCTCTTCATATTTTTGCTAACCTTCTGGACAATGATCGGTGATATTTGTTGTATCTGGGTAACGATTTCTGCGTTCAGGTCATTAACTGTTTTGCATGTTATTTAGATCAACTTTTTCTTTCAGCAATGAAACTGCGAATATAACAATAGCGTGTTGTATTATGCCACTGATGGGGTTGTGGACACAGAATATCATGACGTAAATGTGTCAATCCATGACGTACTTTCAATCATATTTTTCAAGTTCTGCGACTTTATAAACACCCTGTATAAAGACGCAACGCAGTGATTCTCAGAAGGTCCTAGATAAGTCTGCCTCCAATTGACTATACTTCTACATGTTCCGATTAAGATATAGAACGCTATCTTATTAGCTCCTCGCTTGTTGCCATAGTAAACAGGAATTGATTGCAAGTCGATAGATACCGTTGTTCTGTTGCAGCCGGTTTGAACTCTATAGACATTGAAGCCTATTAATTAGTAGTGGCTTGAGTTATTTGAGCTATATCACCGCTACACTAGGGAATACGGTGGCTGGTTGTATATTGAACTATATCCCCGTACACTAGGGAATACGTGGCTGGTTGTACACTGACATTGAACTATATCACCGCTACACTAGGCAATACGGTGGCTGGTTGTACACTGACATTGAACTATATCACCGCTACACTAGGCAATACGGTGGCTGGTTGTACACTTACATTGAACTATATCACCGCTATACTAGGCAATACGGTGGCTGGTTGTACACTGACATTGAACTATATCACCGCTACACTAGGCAATACGGTGGCTGGTTGTACACTTACATTGAACTATATCACCGCTATACTAGGCAATATAGTGGCTGGTTGTACACTGACATTGAACTATATCACCGCTATACTAGGCAATACGGTGGCTAGTTGTACACTGACATTGAGCTATATCACCGCTATACTAGGCAATACGGTGGCTGGTTGTACACTGACATTGAGCTATATCACCGCTATACTAGGCAATACGGTGACTGGTTGTACACTGACATTAAACTATATCACCGCTATACTAGACAATACGGTGGCTGGTTGTACACTGACATTGAACTGTATCACCGCTATACTAGGCAATACGATGGCTGGTTGTACACTGACATTGAACTATATCACCGCTATACTAGGCAATATGGTGGCTGGTTGTACACTTACATTGAACTATATCACCGCTATACTAGGCAATACGGTGGCTGGTTGTACACTGACATTGAACTATATCACCGCTATACTAGGCAATACGGTGGCTGGTTGTACACTGACATTGAGCTATATCACCGCTACTCTAGACAATACGGTGGCTGGTTGTACACTCACATTGAACTATATCACCGCTACTCTAGACAATACGGTGGCTGGTTGTACACTGACATTGAGCTATATCACCGCTACTCTAGACAATACGGTGGCTGGTTGTACACTCACATTGAACTATATCACCGCTACTCTAGACAATACGGTGGCTGGTTGTACACTGACATTGAGCTATATCACCGCTACTCTAGACAATACGGTGGCTGGTTGTACACTGACATTGAGCTATATGACCGCTACTCTAGACAATACGGTGGCTGGTTGTACACTGCCATTGAAGTGTATCACCGCTACTCTAGACAATACGGTGGCTGGTTGTACACTGACATTGAACTATATCACCGCTACTCTAGACAATACGGTGGCTGGTTGTACACTGCCATTGAACTATATCACCGCTACTCTAGACAATACGGTGGCTGGTTGTACACTGACATTGAGCTATATCACCGCTACTCTAGACAATACGGTGGCTGGTTTCACACTGATATTGAGCTATATCACCGCTACTCTAGACAATACGGTGGCTGGTTGTACACTGACATTGAGCTATATCACCGCTACTCTAGACAATACGGTGGCTGATTGTACACTGACATTGAACTATATCACCGCTACTCTAGACAATACGGTGGCTGGTTGTACACTGATATTGAGCTATATCACCGCTACACTAGGGAATACGGTGGCTGGTTGTACACTGATATTGAGCTATATCACCGCTACACTAGGGAATACGGTGGCTGGTTGTACACTGATATTGAGCTATATCACCGCTACACTAGGGAATACGGTGGCTGGTTGTACACTGATATTGAGCTATATCACGGCTACACTAGGGAATACGGTGGCTGGTTGTACACTGATATTGAGCTATATCACCGCTACACTAGGGAATACGGTGGCTGGTTGTACACTGATATTGAGCTATATCACCGCTACACTAGGGAATACGGTGGCTGGTTGTACAGTGACATTTAAACTGTTGAGCTAGAATGTGATTGTGTTATGCAATCTGGAAAAAATATTAGAGAAAACGTGGCCTCCGCTGAGCGTCCGCCCCTGCACGTCAATGTATTGCTGGAGTGTCCACAACACTATCCTCCGGACCTCATATTTTGCATTCGCTGGTAATACAAATCTGATTTATTTATTACAAGCAAGCCTCCTTTATTACACAGCCACTGTTGTCTGCGTTAGTTATTGAGTTATTTCCGGGTCATCATCATTGCACTCCGAACATGTCCATATGTGCTCAGATCCCATCCTCAGCAAATCCCGCAGTGTCCAGCAACTGATGACTCCAGTTCTGTGTTGGTTATTAAGTCTTCTTATAAAAAGTCCACGGGGATTGGTTGGTCTCGAGGCAAGACGCCGGCCTCGAGACAGAGAGGTTGTGGGCTCAAATCCCAGGGGCACCGGTTGGGTTTTCATTTATGATTTCTCTCCGCGGCAACCACCCTTGGTCTCAACAGCGAGGCTCGGCTTGAAATGTCAATTACTCATCGACCTAAAAAATATGAGTACCTCCGAAGTCGGAGTTATCTGCCTGTGCGGCGAGGGATCCCTGTAAGTAAAAAAAAATTGTTATTTACCCCCGTCACGCCAAGTGGCGTATAGGGAAATATGGTGTTAGTGACCCTATATTTTACAGACCTTCAGCACGTGATTTTTTTGTGTAATGTGGTCGGTATTAGGCCCGTGCTGCTTTACTTCCCAGAAAAAAATTCGGTACCCATTTAAGGCTGGGTGAACCCGGAAGCCGTCGGTTGGGATCGAACCCTATCCCTTGTCCTTTGTAGTGAGGGATCTCTGTGCCAGGGAAAAACGGATTAACACGCAAAATTCAGTTCCTAGTCTCTAGGGACTTCGTCAGCTGGCGAACGAAAAAAAAAATATGTCCACTAAGTTTCTCATTTCTGTCTATGCCCAGCTTAATTCCAGTCTCTTTCATCCGAAGGAGTGACGTGGACTCATGGTTATCGAAGTCTTGTGCCCTTCCCACATCTCGGAGGGTATTGATGACGCACGCCCGATTCATTGGTTGACAGTCTTCAACGACAGCGTAGCTAGCCAACCTGTCCGCTATTTCATTTCCCCGTAATCCCGCATGTCCAGGAACATAGATCAAGGTGAGTCTACGTATTTCCCAATTCTGCAATGACTCTACCCATTTCCTGCGTACAGAGCCCACCTCCACTTTTCTTACCTTGCTCGTTGAATCACTTAGTATGCAGGCGTGGGTGTAGTCTTGTAATTCTAATTAGCATTAGACATTTTAGTTCACTTCACGTACCAGTGGCATAATTAGTTCGTGAATAAATCTTGACGACTATACCCATCCCATTCTTTAATTTGCTATAAATTTGGGGGTGGATAAAGAAATGTGATATTGCAATCAATACAGGTGTGTCAACATTTTCTTATCACTTCAAATGAAGAAGAAAACGTGTATTTATAATAACATTAAATATGCTAAGAATCTTTTTGTTTAAATTTGTGTTCGTCAGCTTTCACCTCTGGTGAAGTCCCTTGAGACTATAAACTGGATTTTGTGTGTTAATCCGTTGTTCTTTATAATTTAGAATTAAGAAAGCTCAATACATGTGAGATGCGATGCTTGAGAAAAGTAACAAACAACACAAGAAGAGATAGAATACCAAATGAGGCCATAAGACAAATGGTAGAAAAAAAAACCCTGCCAAGAATATATAGAACAACAACAACTTAAATGGTTTGGCCACCTGGTCAGAATGGATCCTCACCAATCACCATCAAGGGCGTTCTTCTCGAGAATGCATGGAAAAAGACCAAGAGGAAGACCCAGAAGAATATGGATAGATGCAGTGACAGAGACATGTAACAACAAAGGAAAATCACTAATTCAGACAGTTCGAACAGCTCAAGCACGACAAATAATATAACCACGACACCTTTTCGGTATCAGTGAGAAAGAGAAAAGAAGAAGAAGATCCGTTGTTCCCTTGCAGCCGTGTGCACAGGGGTCCCTCGCTGCGCAGGCAGATAGGAGGCTTTGGTAGACTAGTTGGGGAAAACCACCTGACTGGGCTCCAACGTGTGAACAGGGGTTCTTGGCTGCACAGGCATATAACTTCGTCTTAGGGAGTACTCATACTTTTTTCCGTCGATGAGTAATTGACGTTTCAAGCCAGGACTCGCTGCTGAGACCAGGGGTGGTTGCCGCAGAGAGATATCACAAATAAAAATCCCAACTGATGCAGCCGGGATCTGAACTCACAACCTCTGTTTCGAGACCGGAGTCTTGCCTCGAGACCAGAGAACCCACCCGAGGATACCTTATTTACATCAGATCTTAACTCTGCCGGGCTCCTATTTTACGAATATACAAGTTTATTTTTAAATAAATAGAAATTTATACAAATATTATTGTCTTGTGCTTTCTGAAAAAAAAAAAAAAGTATTAGAGAAGCCGAGGCCTTCTGTGAGCGTCCGCCCCTGCACGTCAATGTATAGCGGGTCATTTTTTAGTTAATTAATTTTTGTTGTGAAAACCAAGTTGGAAAAAATCAGAGAATACGGAATGGCTTTTTAGCAAATAACATTCAAACATAAGATATTTGTTTTATTCCTTAGGGAGAGTTGGGAGAGATTGAAGGAGAAGAATAATGAATGAGAGGAAAAAAACAAGGAGGAATAAAATAAGAGGTGGAGAAAGAGAAGCAGAAGAAGAAAAAGTAGGAGTAGATGGACGATGAAGAGAAGGAGATGAAAATTAGGAGGAGTAGAAGGATGAGTAGAAGGATGAGTAGAAGGAGGAGTAGAAGGAGGAGTAGAAGGAGGAGTAGAAGGATGAGTAGAAGGAGGAGTAGAAGGAGGAGTAGAAGGAGGAGTAGAAGGAGGAGTAGAAGGAGGAGTAGAAGGAGGAGTAGAAGGAGGAGTAGAAGGAGGAGTAGAAGGATGAGTTGAAGGAGGAGTAGAAGGATGAGTTGAAGGAGGAGTAGAAGGATGAGTAGAAGGAGGAGTAGAAGGATGAGTTGAAGGAGAAGTAGAAGGATGAGTAGAAGGAGGAGTAGAAGGATGAGTTGAAGGAGGAGTAGAAGGATGAGTTGAAGGAGAAGTAGAAGGATGAGTAGAAGGAGGAGTAGAAGGATGAGTAGAAGGATGAGTAGAAGGAGGAGTAGAAGGAGGAGTAGAAGGATGAGTAGAAGGATGAGTAGAAGGAGGAGTAGAAGGAGGAGTAGAAGGATGAGTTGAAGGAGAAGTGGAAGGATGAGTAGAAGGAGGAGTAGAAGGATGAGTAGAAGGAGGAGTAGAAGGAGGAGTAGAAGGAGGAGTAGAAGGATGAGTAGAAGGAGAAGTAGAAGGATGAGTAGAAGGAGGAGTAGAAGGATGAGTTGAAGGAGAAGTAGAAGGATGAGTAGAAGGAGGAGTAGAAGGATGAGTAGAAGGATGAGTAGAAGGAGGAGTAGAAGGAGGAGTAGAAGGAGGAGTAGAAGGAGGAGCAGAAGAATGAGTAGAAGGAGGAGTAGAAGGAGGAGTAGAAGGAGGAGTAGAAGGAGGAGTAGAAGGATGAGTAGGAGGAGCAGAAGGATGAGTAGAAGGATGAGTAGAAGGATGAGTAGAAGGAGGAGTAGAAAGATGAGCAGAAGGAGGAGTAGAAGGATGAGTAGAAGGAGGAGTAGAAGGAGGAGTAGAAGGATGAGTAGAAGGATGAGTAGAAGGAGGAGTAGAAGGAGGAGTAGAAGGAGGAGTAGAAGGATGAGTAGAAGGAGGAGTAGAAGGAGGAGTAGAAGGATGAGTAGAAGGATGAGCAGAAGGATGAGTAGAAGGATGAGTAGAAGGATGAGTAGAAGGATGAGTAGAAGGAGGAGTAGAAGGAGGAGTAGAAGGAGGAGTAGACGGAGGAGTAGACGGATGAGTAAAAGGAGGAGTAGAAAGAGGAGTAGAAGGAGGAGTAGAAGGAGGAGTAGAAGGATGAGTAGAAGGAGGAGTAGAAGGAGGAGTAGAAAGAAGAGTAGAAGGAGGAGTAGAAGGAGGAGTAGAAGGATGAGTAGAAGGTGGAGTAGAAGGAGGAGTAGAAAGAGGAGTAGAAGGAGGAGTAGAAGGAGGAGTAGAAAGATGAGTAGAAGGATGAGTAGAAAGATGAGTAGAAGGAGGAGTAGAAAGATGAGTAGAAGGATGAGTAGAAAGATCAGTAGAAGGATGAGTAGAAGGAGGAGTAGAAAGATGAGTAGAAGGATGAGTAGAAAGATGAGTAGAAGGAGGAGTAGAAGGATGAGCAGAAGGAGGAGTAGAAGGAGGAGTAGAAGGATGAGTAGAAGGATGAGTAGAAGGAGGAGTAGAAGGATGAGCAGAAGGAGGAGTAGAAGGAGGAGTAGAAGGATGAGTAGAAGGAGGAGTAGAAAGATGAGTAGAAGGATGAGTAGAAGGAGGAGTAGAAAGATGAGTAGAAGGAGGAGTAGAAGGATGAGCAGAAGGTGGAGTAGAAGAAGGAGTAGAAGGAGGAGTAGAAAGATGAGTAGAAGGAGGAGTAGAAGGATGAGTAGAAGGAGGAGTAGAAGGAGGAGTAGAAGGAGGAGTAGAAGGAGGAGTAGAAGAATGAGTAGAAGGAGGAGTAGAAGGAGGAGGAGAAGAATGAGTAGAAGGAGAAGTAGAAGGAGGAGTAGGAGGAGGAGTAGAAAGATGAGTAGAAGGAGGAGTAGAAAGATGAGTAGAAGGAGGAGTAGAAAGATGAGCAGAAGGAGGAGTAGAAGGATGAGTAGAAGGAGGAGTAGAAGGATGAGTAGAAGGAGGAGTAGAAAGATGAGCAGAAGGAGGAGTAGAAGGATGAGTAGAAGGAGGAGTAGAAGGATGAGTAGAAGGAGGAGTAGAAGGATGAGCAGAAGGAGGAGTAGAAAGATGAGCAGAAGGAGGAGTAGAAGGATGAGTAGAATGAGGAGTAGAAGGAGGAGTAGAAGGAGAAGTAGAAGGATGAGTAGAAGGAAGAGTAGAAGGATGACTAGAAGGATGAGTTGAAGGATGAGTAGAAGGATGAGTTGAAGGAGAAGTAGAAGGATGAGTAGAAGGAAGAGTAGAAGGATGAGTAGAAGGAAGACTAGAATGATGAGTAGAAGGATGAGTAGAAGGAGGAGTAGAAGGAGGAGTAGAAGGAGAAGTAGAAGGATGAGTAGAAGGAGGAGTAGAAGGAGGAGTAGAAGGAGGAGTAGAAGGAGGAGTATAAGGATGAGTAGAAGGATGAATAGAAGGATGAGCAGAATGATGAGTAGACAGAGGAGTAGAAGAGGAGTAGAAGTAGGAGTAGAAGGAGGACAAGAGGATGTAGAATATGAAGGAGGAGCAGAAGAATAAAAGAAGGAGAGCTAGAAGCAGAAAAAAGAAAGAAAAGGAGAGGAAGAAAAGAAGAAACAAGAAGAAGGAAGTAGAAGAAAAAGGTAGAAAGAGAAGAGCAGAAAAGGGAAACAGAACGCAAGAAGCAGAAATATGAAGTAAAAAGAAAAAGGCAGGAGCTGCAATAGCTCAGTGGTTAGTGAAATGGACTACAAAGGGCAAGAGGTAGGGTTCGATCCTAACCGACGGCTTCCGGGTTCACCGAGCCTTTAATTGGCACCGGATTTTTTTTCTGGGAATGTAAATCGGCATGGGCGTAATACCGACCACATTACCCCAAAATTCATATGCGGAAGGTCCGTAAAATGTATGGTCACTATAGTCCGTTCAGATTCGTTTGCCGAGATGTTATGATTTATAATTCAAAAAGTTCTTGATGATTTCACATGATTTTTGGCATACGGTGTTAAAATGTCCTTGTCACGAGAACATATGTGTTACTCGATGTCTAGCTATAACGGTTTTCTTAAAGCGGCGAATTCCTTTGATCTTTGCCCATGTAACTATTATTTTGACCCTAATCAAAATGTTTTACAGTAATCTAGTGCAACGATGACCCATAGGCGTGTCCATAAAATTTTACTTGGTGGCAAGTATACAAATTTTAAATTATATATAGAACTTTTGTTCGTAGAGTCAATTTGATATAGTTCCATGCTCTTGGTGTGAGTTTCCCAAATGTTGTCGCTGCCTTTCAAATACGTACATTTAGTTCCTCATCTAAGGAAAGTGTGGTTGTAATAGTGGATCCAAGATAGCTGAACTTCTGTACTGTCTCAAGCAGGCTTCCATTCAAAGTAATGGTTGTTGGTTTGCTTATAACATATTTTTGATTGCTTGGGTGGTCTTGAACAATAAACTGTTTAACAAATCAACTAGGAAATTTTGCAAATCAAACTATTTATCTGTAGACTTAATCAGAGTAATGATCATTCAGAATCAGACGAGTCAAATAGGCCGATTACTGCTTTCGGCTGAACAAACAACAAACCATCCTTTTTCCAATATTCCTCTTCTTGTCGTAACACATGATCCTCACATTTTACCCAGTAGTCTTTATTTATATTTAATAGAGCCTGATTTGTAAGTGTCTCAACATCGCATAATTTGAAAGTTTTATTTGTATATGCTACGTGTCCTTTAACTTTTGCCCAAACTAGTTCTATAGGATTAAAGTGTGCATGATATGGAGGTAGTCTCAAACATCTATGGCCATGTTCTTGAATTAACTTGTCTATTTTAAATATCTTTGTACGTTGTGTCTGTTTTACAAGGCTAAGCAATTCGGGTTTCAAGTAGCTGTCGTTAACTTGTATGTGTTCTTTTATAAGCCACGTTTTGATTGCATCTTTAGTACTTGATGATGTTGGGATTCTATCTTCTACGTTAACTACGTTATGGTATGAAGCATTGTCCATTATCAGACAAGAAGGTCGATCTAATATTGGAAGGATACTTTTCTCGATCCAGTCTTTAAATATGTGCCCATTCATTTCGGAGTGGTAGTCTCTATTGTCTATGGATTTTGAAATGAAAACGAGATGAGCATTCTGCAACAACCCATTATGTCTGCTACCTGCATGTGCAACTATCAAACGTTGCCCTTTACTGCTTGGTACTGATCTTTTAATACTTCCATCTGCTAACTGCCATTCCTTTTCATTTGTATGATGAGCGTTGATCCAAGTTTCATCTAAATAAACAATATCATAATCATTTTCGCGCATTTCCTTCACTTCACGTAAATACTTGCTTCTAAGAGCTACTAGATGTGGCTTCTCACAAATAATGTTTTTTCCACTAGCATACTTTCTAAAGGTGAAGCCTGCACTTCTTAATATTTTCCATAATGAAGTTTTTGATATTTCAATGTCGTTGTTAGTTTTCAGCCAAAGCTTCAACTTTCTAAGTGTCACTTCTTCGTTTATATCAAACATTCGACAGATTTCTCTTTTTACTAGGTCCTTATCAAAACTGTCTAACGTTTCTTTCCTCCCTTGCTTTCTTGCATTTGTTGGCAAACAAATATCCGCTTCCTTTAACTATTCGATCAAATGAACGTTTACACAAACCTAAAATATGCATTGTTCTCTTCTCAGGGTTTGATAAAGAACAATAAAGATGTCCCTTTTTACGCTCTCTGCAGAAGTATTGATAAATCTTTATAGCAATGTTATGCTCAGTAAAATATTTTGCCTTTATATTCATTCTCACATAGACTTGCAGAAGATAATATGGATAGTGCCGCCTCCTTTCTGTAAATATTGAGATTTGCCTCTGAATTATGACTCGAACTCGAGTCTACGGCCGTGATTTTGACGTCACATAATTTCCGGTTTCGGCTAAAATGTCATTTTGTGCTAAACGGGAAATTTCATATGTAACATTTCTTTATAAAAATTTATAGTGGAAACATAACTATTTTAGGACGGTGCGCATTCAGCCGTGAAGGTCATGCCTATATGTTAAAGAATCAGCTGTGAGATGTAAGCATCTACATAATCCCGCCGGTGTTTATAATATCGATTAACTTTTTTTTAATATAGGTTAAATAAGGCATCTTTGAAACTGGATCACATTTCTTTGATAAAAAAATATTTTTATAGCGACATTAGTATTCTAAACCTAACTTCAAAAGATCAATGCAAATGAACAATAAGTTTTTGAAAAAAATAAATTAATGTCTAGGCAAACGAATCTGAACGGACTATAACACCATATTCCCTATACGCCACTTGGCTTGACGGGGGCTCTTTACTTTTCTAATAGGAAAAATTGTATATATTTCAAACTGCTGGTTACTGCAGTATAAAGAAATTTTCACTTTATTTTCAGAATGTCAAGCCGACATTCACGAACACAACTGGTCTGGCTTATTCTGTGTCTACACACATTGAGTGCTAGATGCCAGAGCCAAGATAGTGATGGTGTTGAGGAGGCCAGTCTGCTGATACAAGATCTGTACAAGAACTTATCTGCGACAGCATCCTCGTCCAACCCTGTTGATCTTATATTCGTCCTTGACCGGTCAGCTAGCGTTTCGGAGTCAGGATGGCTATCAATAATTCGGTTTGTTAAAAACTTTCTGGGACATTTCACTATAGACACGGATAACACCCGAGTGGCTGTGGTCACTTACGGCACAAGAGCTTCCGTGGACGTAGACGGAATCAAATCGGGCCAGTACGACAAGTGTTATTTCGTGGATAGGCTGCAGAGACAAGTGGCCAAAAAGGTAAAGTAAGCTTGGGGAAAAGAGCTTGAGGGGAAATAAAGAGCTTGGGGGGAAAAGAGCTTGAGGGGAAATAAAGAGCTTGGGGAAAAAGCTTGAGGGGAAATAATAAATGGGACTGTCCATTATCTATCTGCCTGTCTATGTTTCTCCATTATCACCTGTCTGCCTGTCTCTAGTAGTAGACCAGGAAGGAAATGGTCTCGCTTTTTTAGTTGACCAAAGAGTAGGAGGAAGGAGGAAAGATTTCCTCCTTCAAGTACAAGAGTTATATAGTAGGATACCACCACTTTCCCATGGTGGAAGGTGGTGGTGGTGGTGGTGGACTTCTGTTATGATATATATGTATATATGAATAGGGCTTGTATAGTGCATGAAGGGGTTTTGTAGTTGAGGGGATAATTACTGAGTCATGTATTGGACATCAGTTTTTCCCGCCAAAGTGACTTCCAATAGGAGCTAGTGTGTGTGTGTGTGTTGTCCGGCTATAGACCACGCCCACTCCGGAAGTGAAACTACCATATTAGGGAGTAGTGATACGTTAGTTATTTCATGGATATGGTGAGCATATATACATATAATAGTAATAAATTAATAGTTATTATATCTAGGTGGGCGTAAATGGGCCTCGTATTTAAGATATGGACCATACGTAGGTATATATACATACATATATTGGCAAATCTTGCTGGCGGTATTAACGAACAGTCATTTTCTCCTACCGTGGCACATAATGACCCAATCAATTCTGTTCGCGCGTGAGACATTCGATTTTCCCCCACGCGTGCGAAACGGCAACAAGTAGTTATGTAAAAAAAGGCGCGTACACGATTTAATATATACATTCGACCAACTTCGGTCACTTAGTCAACCACAGTGTTAACACTGCTAGATAGGTCCATATCTGTAAATTAATAACAGATTCTGTGAACACTCTCAACGTTTCTATTTAGCGAACTGAGCCTGGAGAATACTCGCCCACATCTAGGACAAATGTATTAATTACCAGCCATCGTGTTCCTTTAGGCTACCTCTCCAAAAGAGAGAGGAAAAAAAATATATATAAACTAACTAGCTAGAATAACTCAAACCAATACGCTAATTGGGAAGAGCGCTGTGGATATTAGTGAGCAGTGTATTTTACAAAAAACCAACCGCAAGGTTAGCATGTCTTATCTTATTCTCTCTTCATCGCTTATTTATTTTTTTAAGGCTATTTTTAAGATACTCTAACTTTTTAATATTTCAAATTACTTTAGGTGACGTTTGCCGAAGAGTTGGTGACAATCCATCATTTGGATGATCTTACAGAGGATAGACGCTCAACGTGGATGCAGGTTGCCTGTGACAGGCACAGATTTGCGAGAAGAATTGCAACAACGGCAATAGTTATAGAGCCTATTCTTCAACCGCCAACGTCAAAAGCAGGATAAATAGCGTCTCTTCCAAAAATCGAGAAGGAAACAAGCGCCATAATTAGAGATGTAATAAGTAAAACGAACAAAAACCGCAACTTCTAAAACTATCAAACGTGCGATAAATCTAATACCCAACAAGCCCATGCTGCAATTGACAAACTACCAGTCATACACAACGCGTTTTTTTAAATAATTTTTTCACCTAGCGAAAAACCTACGATCCTCCCTTTACGATTCTGACGTGAACGCTAGACTCGCGATATAACAGTTTGCAACCGATGCCTCCAACTACACATCGTAGAAAAACTACAATATGGATATTCTCACATGGCGGATTTCTATTAAAATGTTTGCAAAACATATATATTAAAATATAAATTTAAAATGTTGGTTTTTATAAAGAAAAGAGCGTCTGTTTTTTGTGTGTGTGTTATACATTATTCTTATCAGGTTAATAAACTTTGTGGGAATCCATAGTGACTCACCAACTTCCAAACCATTCCTCTGTCTAAACTAGCAAATACCGTTTCGTAATCTTTGTTCAATTGTTATACGTAGAGTAGTTATGTGATCAACACATGAGCTGTTCTTCCTAAAAAAATACGTGTGCGTCTCTCAAATGTTTCTTGTGACCTTTTTTTAGTCTCTCCAAAATAAATCTACTTAATTTTTTTTTTTTATTCATCCTGGCACTGATAGCAGCATAATTCCCATATAATATGTACACCCCTGTAAACTTCCTTTCTAATGGTAGTTGATCATATAACCTTCTTCCGTCTCCCAAATGTTACTTAATAGAGTATGTAACATCATGGTAGAGGTGTTAATACTCCGAAGGAATTTTATCTGGCCCTATGGCTTTACCATTTTTTAATAACTTCTACTGGTAGTATATCTTGAGGATTATTTGAGCCGGGTCTGTTCCAAAAGTTCTTCAAAGTGCTATTTCCATCTCTCTAGGTGTTCCCTTATAGTACTAGGCAGATTTCATGTCTTATCTCTAATAAAGGCAGCAATCTGTTTGCATTTTCCACACAATTTTCTGTGTACGGTTGTACAGTGCTTTATAATTCCTTTTATTTGCTGCTTCCTCTGCCTCTTTAGCTAGATCATCTATATATTTCCGCTGGCCACTTTTACTCTCTCCAGAACGATTCTGCGTAATATATTTCTTGACACTGATAACGGCTACCATGGAGCGTCATTCCGCTCTGTCTCTTGCTTTAATGGTGCACGTTGTCATAGGCTGACGTGTTCATCTTTTGATGTTACACGTCCATGTTAGTCGTGGTCTGCCTCTCCCTCTTTTACTTTGTATTTTCCCCTCCAGGATTACTTTTAGTAGACTGTTGTGTCTTTTAACATGGCCCAACAACCGCATTTGTCTTGTTTGAATTGTGCTTAGTAGTTCTCTTTTCGTTGTTAGTTGTTTTAAGACTTCATCGTTGTTTTCTTTTCCTTCCATCCAATTCTACCTATTCTTCTATATACCACATATCAAAGGCTTCAGTTGTCTGTTCAGTTTTCTTGTCTAACGTCCCTGTTTATGCACCATTTAGGAATGTTGAGAAGACAACATTTTGCTATTCTTAGTTTTAGTCCTGATCTTATTTGCCTTGATGTTAGTATATTTTTCATGGCATTAACGTTATTTTTCACCATTCATATTCTTTTGCTTATTTCAATTTTACATTTTCAATTACTGGTTATAGTATGTACAAGGTAGTTGTAGCTCTGAACTATCTCCAAGTCTATTCCTTCAATTTTGATATCCACTTGCTGGTTTTGAATATTTTCTTTGTTTATTGTCATAGTTTTACTTTCTTTTGATATTCATATCTAATCCATATTTATTTATTTATTTTTTATTTTTTTTTTGGCTTGTCATGTTTAATCCATTAAGTAATGTTGTAGATCTTTATGATTTTCTGGTACTAATACAGTATCATCAGCATATTTTAGGTTAATGATCATCTCTCCATATTAATGTTTAGGTATGGCATTTATGTGATGTTTTAAAGATTTTCTCGATGTATATACTGCACAAGCATGTTTTACTCCTCTTTTTATAAAATAGGTATCGAGTTCTCTTTGTTATATTTTATTATCGCTGTTTGCCCGCAGTATAAATTATTTATCTCAGTCATCCTTCAAAACTGGGAACTATTGATATGGTGATACGAGGGATCAACAACAATATATTTTTCTGACACCGTAATCTCTGATAAACTCACAGACAGCGTTACGAGTGACGTCGATAATTTTTTTTTGTTTGGAAAAGTTGAGATAGTTTAACATCTGTTGAACGGGTTCTTTTCAATATTGGATATTCAGATGAGACCAAAATCAAAGCAGAATCCATAATTACCGAGCTAGGCGAAACACTGGGATGTGCTGTTGGTGACGCATGCGAAAAAGATGATGGTGTTATTGTCGAAACACCATGATGGTTGAGTGAACATGTTGTTGACATGACAGATACGGTTGTCGTTATTGTTGCTGACAACAACAATTTTTTTTTTATTTGGTGATGAGTATGTGAAAGATCGTGATATCATTTGTATCCTAGATGTGTTGAAGCGAAGAGATTTCTATCTTGCAGATACACCTGCAAATGTTCGCCTTTTCCAGCAAAGATCCTACACAAGGGAGAAGGCTAATGGGTCTGTAATTCTTGGAGATCAATTTTATTTGTGACTTTTCCGAGTCAAGGAATGGTATGTTGAGATCTCCTCCCACACAGATGATGTTTGTCCTAAGTGTCAAATATTGTTAACGAGCCTGAAAAACCAGTCATCGAGGTGGCATTGTCGGCAGGTTTGAAGAAATCAATGTCGAACTCTGATATTGACAAATACATATCTCTCCCCAATTATCATTATAGATCTTTCTGACATCATATGGAAGAATATCTAAAGCGTCATCGTCAACTGTTAGTTTTCTTCTTTTCGCAGAACATCCAGTTTCCACTCGATGTGATAGCTCGTTTGTGTGACACTGATGAAGAAGTAGAAGGAGTCTGTATGGGGAACGATGAATACTGCTGTAGTTCGTATGTCAATTGTCGCTACTATTAAACGACGAACTGTAAAGAGGCCGTATGGGTGAGTGGAGACGATACAGGTAGTGATATTGCATTTTTGGTTTTCTAGATGTTTTTTCTTTAGATTGTTGAGGTGCATTTGCACACGAAATATCACCAATAGTTTTGTTTTCACTAGCAGAAAATCACCATAGACTTTTTTCTCCCACAGATCCTCATTTCTTATCTTATATCCGAACTTATCTTGGAACTAGTTTCCTGACGTATTTGTGACACAGGTGACTTCCTACCGCTGAGAGTTATTTTCACGATGCATCGTTTAAGAGCTGTTGAACTGGGCTCTTTTCGATATTGGATATTCAGATGAGTCCAGAATCAGGATGAATCCATAATGACTGAGCTACTCGAAACACTGAGATGTGCTGTTGGTGACACATGTGAAAAAAGATGATGGCGTTGTTGTCGAAACATCATGATGGCTGAGTGAACATGTTGTTGACATGACAGATACTGTTGTCGTTATTGATGCTGACAACACAGTTGTTTTTTTCGGTGATGAGCATGTGAAATGTTGTATCACCCCATCAACTGACAACATGGTAAAAACTTGTAGTCGGTGGCTCTGGTGTACGACTCGTTATGACAGAGGTTGACACACTCACAGAGTTTGTAGTGTCAACATAAGAACATACCCAGATTTGTCGACGCATCGGAGATTGTAGGATCAGCACAGTTGACATGCTCACGTGCCTCAACACACACTCGATTGTAATGTCTCTGCTCTACATGTATTATCGATGTTCTTGTAGTCGACACTGTCGTGGTGTGATCGTTCAAGATGTCATAGATGTCGACACACTAGGCTGTAATGTCGGTGATATATGTGAAGGTATTGGTGTAGTGAGAATACGATTTGTAATGTCAACTCCCCACATTCTCTCTTATTAACAACTAGTCGAGTCACCTTTCATGATAAGCGTGGTCGGTGACGCACACATTTCGATGTTGTTTTAATGGTGTCGAGCAAAATTTAATATCAAAATATATCAAAAATGTTCAAACTTTTTTGTTTTTATGTTGATGTAGTTGTAGTCTTGCGCGCATCAGAATAACGAGATCGCCATCACTGAGACCGGTGTCGACACGCTCTCTGTTTTGTGTGAGATATGTCAACTGAACGTATGTTTTGTTTCTACCCTAGCTGTGTTCTAGTAAGTTGGTTTTTGTGTACCAGATCAACCTTTTATTCATCATCTTCCACAGCAACTTTCCTACATAAGGGAGCAGGCAGATGGGTCTGTAATTCTTGGAGATAATTTGTGTGTGTGTTTGACTTTTCTGAGTCAAGGTATGGTATGTAGAGATCTCCTCCCAAGCAGATGATACGTGTCCTAAGTGTCAAATATTGTTAACGATCATGAAAAAACCAGGCATCGAGGTGGCATTGTCGACAGGCTTGAAGAAATCAATGTCGAAATTTGACATTGACAAATACCTGAACACTGTTATTCACCCTCATTGTAATGTTTAAGAAAGATTTCCTGGAATGAAATTCGACATCTAGGTGAGCATCGCGTCAAACATATCCTAGGCTGTGATTGAGCTCGATGTTTTACATCCCCTTTGACTGGAGGATGATGAGCCTGTAAATCACGGAAGCCGTGTTGTCATCGAACTGTCTAGGTATGGTATGTAGAGATCTCCTTCCAGGTAGATAATACATGTCTTGAGTGTCAAATTCGGTTAACGATCCTGAAAAAAGACATGATGACGGAATCCTCGAGGTGTGAGGAATATTGTTATAAGACCATGATTAGCATGTACCATACCAACGGACGTAGACAATCATCATACTCGACCATATTTGTCTGTCCACACTGCAACTTATCAGTTCAGTTGTTGAGTGTTTTCCATCTTCTCTCTTTATCGAACACGATCTTTCATTCTTTTTTTTATTTTGCCACTTGTAACCAAGTATTCGAACTTTACTTTTTTTTCATGATGTGCCTGTAAAATATCGATTGTTACTTTCGACTGTTGATTAAGATGTCTCTTTTTGTGTTGGACTGTTTTCAAACATTCAGGGAACGCTCAAATTCTTCTGAGAAAGGCCACATATGCGGTCTCTAAGCGGCTTTTCATTTGGTTGTCTGCTGACCAGCGATGTCACCACCACCTCATGTATACTTGACTCTGACAGGCGATTTGCGAAAAAATAAGAGGGAAGCAAGTAGGTATGAACGCCGTATACAAACAAGACATGAGAATCTGTGGCAAAATCAATCTAGCCAGGGGTCTGATGGTGACATATATCGAATGATTTGACATGAACCCTCTACTTTTCAACATCTTCACTTTTAAAAGTAACAGGTGAATCGACTAAGGTATAGATAGCATACTACCCAAAACCGGCGCTTTTTATTCTGCTGCGAAGATAGAGATAGTGGACACGATGTACGTACACGATCAGTAGACTGAACTTACCCAATTGTTCAAAAGACTTGAGCAATTGAGTGAGAATCGAACACTGGTGAACCAGACAAAGACGACTTCAAATTTGTGTCTCTCCGATCAAAGAGATTGTGAACACACTTTCAAAACTTCCACAAGTTGATTCAGAAACTATCGCGATGACCCGCGAAACACGGGTGAGTCGAAAAAAAAAACACGAGCCATATTACGACCACCAACCAATTCAACCATTCCAACAAAACTAGCATCTGTCATTTTCCCGTTACAACCGAATGTCTGGTGACGAATCGCAAACAGATATTTACAACACCGCTAGTCCAGCGTCATTACCGAACAACAAGTGTCCTTCAACCAAGAAAAAATGTTGATCATCTAACCACCACACGACGACTGCGACATCAACATGATGTCGATTTTTATATATTTTATAATATGGCTCGTGTTTTTTTTTTCGACTCACCCGTGTTTCGCAATGCCACCTCGATGACTGGTTTTTTCATGATCGTTAACAATATTTGACACTTAGGACACGTATCATCTGCTTGGGAGGAGATCTCTACATACCATACCTTGACTCAGAAAAGTCAAACACACACACAAATTATCTCCAAGAATTACAGACCCATCTGCCTGCTCCCTTATGTAGGAAAGTTGCTGTGGAAGATGATGAATAAAAGGTTGAGCTGGTACACAAAAACCAACTTACTAGAACACAGCTAGGGTAGAAACAAAACATACGTTCAGTTGACATATCTCACACAAAACAGAGAGCGTGTCGACACCGGTCTCAGTGATGGCGATCTCGTTATTCTGATGCGCGCAAGACTACAACTACATCAACATAAAAACAAAAAAGTTTGAACATTTTTGATATATTTTGATATTAAATTTTGCTCGACACCATTAAAACAACATCGAAATGTGTGCGTCACCGACCACGCTTATCATGAAAGGTGACTCGACTAGTTGTTAATAAGAGAGAATGTGGGGAGTTGATATTACAAATCGTATTCTCACTACACCAATAGTAAAAAAGTAAAAAGTAAAGTACCCCCCGTCACGCCAAGTGGCGTATAGGGAAATATGGTGTTAGTGACCCTATATTTTACAGACCTTCAGCACATGATTTTTGGGGTAATGTGGTCGGTATTACGCCCGTGCTGCTTTACTTTCCCAGAAAAAATCCGGTACCCATTTAAGGCTGGGTGAACCCGGAGCCGTCAGTTGGGATCGAACCCTACCCCTTGTCCGTAGTAGTCCAGTTCACTAACCACTGAGCTATCGCGGCTCCCACTAATTTTTAGGGAATTAGTAAAACCCAGGTGTCCTCGCCAGGGTACGAACCCCGGCTGTTGCCGTGGTAAGCCAACCGCCTATCGATTGCGCTAACCGGACACCCACTACACCAATACCTTCACATATATCACCGACATTACAGCCTAGTGTGTCGACATCTATGACATCTTGAACGATCACACCACGACAGTGTCGACTACAAGAACATCGATAATACATGTAGAGCAGAGACATTACAATCGAGTGTGTGTTGAGGCACGTGAGCATGTCAACTGTGCTGATCCTACAATCTCCGATGCGTCGACAAATCTGGGTATGTTCTTATGTTGACACTACAAACTCTGTGAGTGTGTCAACCTCTGTCATAACGAGTCGTACACCAGAGCCACCGACTACAAGTTTTTACCATGTTGTCAGTTGATGGGGTGATACAACATTTCACATGCTCATCACCGAAAAAAACAACTGTGTTGTCAGCATCAATAATGACAACAGTATCTGTCATGTCAACAACATGTTCACTCAGCCATCATGATGTTTCGACAACAACGCCATCATCTTTTTTCACATGTGTCACCAACAGCACATCTCAGTGTTTCGAGTAGCTCAGTCATTATGGATTCATCCTGATTCTGGACTCATCTGAATATCCAATATCGAAAAGAGCCCAGTTCAACAGCTCTTAAACGATGCATCGTGAAAATAACTCTCAGCGGTAGGAAGTCACCTGTGTCACAAATACGTCAGGAAACTAGTTCCAAGATAAGTTCGGATATAAGATAAGAAATGAGGATCTGTGGGAGAAAAAAGTCTATGGTGATTTTCTGCTAGTGAAAACAAAACTATTGGTGATATTTCGTGTGCAAATGCACCTCAACAATCTAAAGAAAAAACATCTAGAAAACCAAAAATGCAATATCACTACCTGTATCGCCTCCACTCACCCATACGGCCTCTTTACAGTTCGTCGTTTAATAGTAGCGACAATTTACATACGAACTACAGCAGTATTCATCGTTCCCCATACAGACTCCTTCTACTTCTTCATCGGCGTCACACAAACGAGCTATCACATCGAGTGGAAACTGGATGTTCTGCGAAAAGAAGAAAACTAACAGTTGACGATGACGCTTTAGATATGATATATGATGCCATATGATGTCAGACAGATCTATAATGATAATTGGGGAGAGATATGTATTTGTCAATATCAGAGTTCGACATTGATTTCTTCAAACCTGCCGACAATGCCACCTCGATGACTGGTTTTTCAGGCTCGTTAACAATATTTGACACTTAGGACAAACATCATCTGTGTGGGAGGAGATCTCAACATACCATTCCTTGACTCGGAAAAGTCACAAATAAAATTGATCTCCAAGAATTACAGACCCATTAGCCTTCTCCCTTGTGTAGGATCTTTGCTGGAAAAGGCGAACATTTGCAGGTGTATCTGCAAGATAGAAATCTCTTCGCTTCAACACATCTAGGATACAAATGATATCACGATCTTTCACATACTCATCACCAAATAAAAAAAAAATTGTTGTTGTCAGCAACAATAACGACAACCGTATCTGTCATGTCAACAACATGTTCACTCAACCATCATGGTGTTTCGACAATAACACCATCATCTTTTTCGCATGCGTCACCAACAGCACATCCCAGTGTTTCGCCTAGCTCGGTAATTATGGATTCTGCTTTGATTTTGGTCTCATCTGAATATCCAATATTGAAAAGAACCCGTTCAACAGATGTTAAACTATCTCAACTTTTCCAAACAAAAAAAAATTATCGACGTCACTCGTATCGCTGTCTGTGAGTTTATCAGAGATTACGGTGTCAGAAAAATATATTGTTGTTGATCCCTCGTATCACCATATCAATAGTTCCCAGTTTTGAAGGATGACTGAGATAAATAATTTATACTGCGGGCAAACAGCGATAATAAAATATAACAAAGAGAACTCGATACCTATTTTATAAAAAGAGGAGTAAAACATGCTTGTGCAGTATATACATCGAGAAAATCTTTAAAACATCACATAAATGCCATACCTAAACATTAATATGGAGAGATGATCATTAACCTAAAATATGCTGATGATACTGTATTAGTACCAGAAAATCATAAAGATCTACAACATTACTTAATGGATTAAACATGACAAGCCAAAAAAAAATAAAAAAAAATAAATAAATATGGATTAGATATGAATATCAAAAGAAAGTAAAACTATGACAGTAAACAAAGAAAATATTCAAAACCAGCAAGTGGATATCAAAATTGAAGGAATAGACTTGGAGATAGTTCAGAGCTACAACTACCTTGTACATACTATAACCAGTAATTGAAAATGTAAAATTGAAATAAGCAAAAGAATATGAATGGTGAAAAATAACGTTAATGCCATGAAAAATATACTAACATCAAGGCAAATAAGATCAGGGCTAAAACTAAGAATAGCAAAATGTTGTCTTCTCAACATTCCTAAATGGTGCATAAACAGGGACGTTAGACAAGAAAACTGAACAGACAACTGAAGCCTTTGATATGTGGTATATAGAAGAATAGGTAGAATTGGATGGAAGGAAAAGAAAACAACGATGAAGTCTTAAAACAACTAACAACGAAAAGAGAACTACTAAGCACAATTCAAACAAGACAAATGCGGTTGTTGGGCCATGTTAAAAGACACAACAGTCTACTAAAAGTAATCCTGGAGGGGAAAATACAAAGTAAAAGAGGGAGAGGCAGACCACGACTAACATGGACGTGTAACATCAAAAGATGAACACGTCAGCCTATGACAACGTGCACCATTAAAGCAAGAGACAGAGCGGAATGACGCTCCATGGTAGCCGTTATCAGTGTCAAGAAATATATTACGCAGAATCGTTCTGGAGAGAGTAAAAGTGGCCAGCGGAAATATATAGATGATCTAGCTAAAGAGGCAGAGGAAGCAGCAAATAAAAGGAATTATAAAGCACTGTACAACCGTACACAGAAAATTGTGTGGAAAATGCAAACAGATTGCTGCCTTTATTAGAGATAAGACATGAAATCTGCCTAGTACTATAAGGGAACACCTAGAGAGATGGAAATAGCACTTTGAAGAACTTTTGGAACAGACCCGGCTCAAATAATCCTCAAGATATACTACCAGTAGAAGTTATTAAAAAATGGTAAAGCCATAGGGCCAGATAAAATTCCTTCGGAGTATTAACACCTCTACCATGATGTTACATACTCTATTAGGTAACATTTGGGAGACGGAAGAAGGTTATATGATCAACTACCATTAGAAAGGAAGTTTACAGGGGTGTACATATTATATGGGAATTATGCTGCTATCAGTGCCAGGATGAATAAAAAAAAAAAAATTAAGTAGATTTATTTTGGAGAGACTAAAAAAAGGTCACAAGAAACATTTGAGAGACGCACACGTATTTTTTTAGGAAGAACAGCTCATGTGTTGATCACATAACTACTCTACGTATAACAATTGAACAAAGATTACGAAACGGTATTTGCTAGTTTAGACAGAGGAATGGTTTGGAAGTTGGTGAGTCACTATGGATTCCCACAAAGTTTATTAACCTGATAAGAATAATGTATAACACACACACAAAAAACAGACGCTCTTTTCTTTATAAAAACCAACATTTTAAATTTATATTTTAATATATATGTTTTGCAAACATTTTAATAGAAATCCGCCATGTGAGAATATCCATATTGTAGTTTTTCTACGATGTGTAGTTGGAGGCATCGGTTGCAAACTGTTATATCGCGAGTCTAGCGTTCACGTCAGAATCGTAAAGGGAGGATCGTAGGTTTTTCGCTAGGTGAAAAAATTATTTAAAAAAACGCGTTGTGTATGACTGGTAGTTTGTCAATTGCAGCATGGGCTTGTTGGGTATTAGGTTTATCGCACGTTTGATAGTTTTAGAAGTTGCGGTTTTTGTTCGTTTTACTTATTACATCTCTAATTATGGCGCTTGTTTCCTTCTCGATTTTTGGAAGAGACGCTATTTATCCTGCTTTTGACGTTGGCGGTTGAAGAATAGGCTCTATAACTATTGCCGTTGTTGCAATTCTTCTCGCAAATCTGTGCCTGTCACAGGCAACCTGCATCCACGTTGAGCGTCTATCCTCTGTAAGATCATCCAAATGATGGATTGTCACCAACTCTTCGGCAAACGTCACCTAAAGTAATTTGAAATATTAAAAAGTTAGAGTATCTTAAAAATAGCCTTAAAAAATAAATAAGCGATGAAGAGAGAATAAGATAAGACATGCTAACCTTGCGGTTGGTTTTTTGTAAAATACACTGCTCACTAATATCCATAGCGCTCTTCCCAATTAGCGTATTGGTTTGAGTTATTCTAGCTAGTTAGTTTATATATATATTTTTTTCCTCTCTCTTTTGGAGAGGTAGCCTAAAGGAACACGATGGCTGGTAATTAATACAATTGTCCTAGATGTGGGCGAGTATTCTCCAGGCTCAGCTCGCTAAATAGAAACGTTGAGAGTGTTCACAGAATCTGTTATTAATTTACAGATATGGACCTATCTAGCAGTGTTAACACTGTGGTTGACTAAGTGACCGACGTTGGTCGAATGCATATATTAAATCGTGTACGCGCCTTTTTTTACATAACTACTTGTTGCCGTTTCGCACGCGTGGGGGAAAATCGAATGTCTCACGCGCGAACAGAATTGATTGGGTCATTATGTGCCACGGTAGGAGAAAATGACTGTTCGTTAATACCGCCAGCAAGATTTGCCAATATATGTATGTATATATACCTACTTATGGTCCATATCTTAAATACGAGGCCCATTTACGCCCACCTAGATATAATAACTATTAATTTATTACTATTATATGTATATATGCTCACCATATCCATGAAATAACTAACGTATCACTACTCCCTAATATGGTAGTTTCACTTCCGGAGTGGGCGTGGTCTATAGCCGGACACACACACACACACACTAGCTCCTATTGGAAGTCACTTTGGCGGGAAAAACTGATGTCCAATACATGACTCAGTAATTATCCCCTCAACTACAAAACCCCTTCATGCACTATACAAGCCCTATTCATATATACATATATATCATAACAGAAGTCCACCACCACCACCACCACCTTCCACCATGGGAAAGTGGTGGTATCCTACTATATAACTCTTGTACTTGAAGGAGGAAATCTTTCCTCCTTCCTCCTACTCTTTGGTCAACTAAAAAAGCGAGACCATTTCCTTCCTGGTCTACTACTGTCTCTGTCTCTCCATTATCTATCTGCCTGTCTATGTTTCTCCATTATCACCTGTCTGCCTGTCTCTGTCTGTCCATTATCTATCTACCTGCCTCTGGCTATCCATTATTTATATGTCTGCCTGCCTGCTTATTGTTATTGTTATTAGTTATGGAAGGCCTCGGCATCACAGCAAACGAATTAAAATCTATAATTGCTCAACCGCTCGTGCCAGTGGAATCATCCGAATTACCAACTCATCTCCCAAACAAAGAAAGGTAGCTGTAGTCCCCATCGTAGCAGTCTCAGCACACGCCAAAAAACATAAGGCGAAACCGCGCAGAAAGTGAACACAGCCAACTGTTCCCTGTCATACGATATCATCATTCATCGTAAACAAGCGGGATATCGAAGCAGGATCAAAACGGATGAGACACACAGCTCACGGTGTGCACAGAGCACTTAACTCAGTAGCTCCTGCAACAAGCCGGACTTGGAATATGAGGAAACTGCAAGAAGGAACACTTTTCAGACATAGCCTTCAATGGTTCCTGCCGCCTATCCACCATATACCATGGGAGTTCACGTCCTCCCGAAAATGATGATCGTCATAGCACTTGATGATGTTAGGCCGTCATTGATGACTCCAATTCCAAACATATGCCTGCCTGCTTTTGCCTGTCCATTATCTATTCTGCCTGTCTATGTTTCTCTATTATCACCTGTCTGCCTGCCTGACTGTCTCTGTCTGTACATTATTTATATGTCTACCTGCCTGCTTTTCCTGTCCATTATTTATTCTGCCTGTCTATGTTTCTCTATTATCTACCTGTCTGCCTGCCTGTCACTGTCTGTCCATTATCTATCTGCCTGCCTCTGACTGTCCATTATTTATATGTCTGCCTGCCTGCTTTTGCCTGTCCATTATTTATTCTGCCTGTCTATGTTTCTCTATTATCTACCTGTCTGCCTGCCTGTCTCTGTCTGTCCATTATCTATCTGCCTGCCTCTGGCTGTCCATTATTTATATGTCTGCCTGCCTGCTTTTGCCTGTCCATTATCTATATGCCTGTCTATGTTTCTCCATTATCTACCTGTCTGCCTGTCTGTCTCTGTCCGTCCTTTATCTATCTGCCTGCCTATCCATTATTTGTCTGTCAGTCTGTTTGCATGTCCATTATCTATCTGCCTGTCTACCTGTCATTATCTATCTGTCTGCCAGCCTGTCCATTATCTATCTGTCTGCCAGCCTGTCCATTATCTATCTGTCTGCCAGCCTGTCCATTATCTACCTGTCATTACCTATCTGCTTGCCTGCCCAATATCTGTTTGCATGTCTGCCTTGTACCTGACTGTCTGCCTACCAACCATTATCTATCTGCCTGTCTATTATCTATCTCTCTGTCTGTCTGCCTGCCTGTCCATTATCTATCTGCATGCCTACCTTGTATATGATTGCCTTCCTGCCAGCCATTATCTATCTGCCTCTCTGCCTGCATATTATCTATCTGCATGCCTGCCTGTCCGCCGGCAGATAAATAATGGGCAGTCAGATAAATGGCAGGCCTGCTTGTCTCTCTGCCCATTATTTATTTGCCTGTGTGCCTGCCCAATATCTATCTGCTTGTCCGCCTGCCTGCCCATTATCGATCTGCCTGTCTGCCTGCCCATTATCTATCTGTCTGTCTGTCTTCCTGCCCATTATCTATCTGTCTGCCTGCCTGCCCATTATCTATCTGTCTATCTGTCTGTCTGCCTGCCTGCCCATTATCTATCTGCTTATCTACCTGTCTGCCTGTCTGTCTGTCTGTCTGTCTGTCTGTCTGTCTGTCTGTCTGTCTATCGTTTCCTTCATCTGAACTACTAATTTCAATGTGACTCCCTGTACGAATTAAAATAAAGACAGACTGGCAGACATATAAAGACAGACAGCCGGAAGTAGGAAAGCATCCAATGAAAGGTTACTTGCAGGTACCCTATGGTTACTCAGCAACCTACGATGCTTTGTTAAAGGCCAAGGATGTGGCCTTGACAGGACGAGCCGACGCAAAGAAAGCGGTGATCGCCATCATAGGTGGGAAGTCCAGCATCGGCCCTCCACCAATCAGGGCATCGGTTAGTGACTTTGATTTTTTGTTATATGTCTGTGATAATCACACACAGACACACACACAAGCTCACACATAAACACACATACAAACACACACAAAACACATAAACAGACAAACACAACACATTCGTTAAAACGCACTCCGGCACACACACACACACACACATACACAAACAAACACACAACACATTCGCAAACACACACACAAACAAACACACATACACAAACACACACAAAGGCACAAACACACACGCAACACACATAAACAAACGAACATACACACAACACACATAAACAATCAAACACACAACACATACGCAAACACACACAAACACACATACACAAACACGCACAAACACACACAAAAACGCACACAAAGGCACAAACACACACACACAACACACATAAACAAACAAATATACAACACATACGCAAACACACGCAAGCAAGCACACATATACAAACACACACATACATACACAAACACATACAAAAACACACACAAACACATATACAAACACACACACACACACATACAGACACACACACAAAGGCACAAACACACACAAAGGCACAGACACACACACATACACATAAACACAAATACACACAAATGCAGAAAGGCATAAAAACACACACAAACACAAATACACGTTTTACAAACTCACACACACACACAAACTCACATACACGTACACATACACAAACTCACGTACACAAACACACACACACACACATAAACACACATACACAAACCTCACATACACACACAAACTCACTCACTCACAATCACACACACACACAAGGTATAACTTAAGGTTTGGGGGGGGGGGGCTGGTTGGTCTCAATGCAAGACGCCGGTCTCCAGACAGAGAGGTTGTGAGTTCAAATCCCGGCTGATCAATTCTGGATTTTTTTATTTGAGATTTCTCTGTGCCGGAACAACTCTTCGTCTTAGCGACTAGGCCCGGCGTGAGACGTCAATTACTCATCGACGGAAACATATAAGAGTACCTTCGTAGACGGAGATGTCTGCCTGTGCGGCGATGGACATGGGAAAAACGGATTAACACGCAACATTCAGTTCCTAGTCTCTAGGGATTTCGCCACAGATGAAAAATGGCGAACGCAAAATAAATATATATTGTAACATACATATTGTAATATAAATATTGTAACATAAATATTGTAACATAAATGTAAAACACATATATTGTAACATAAATGTAACATAAATATTGTAATATAAATATTGTAACATAAATATTGTAACATAAATGTAAAATACATATATTGTAACATAAATGTAACATAAATATTGTAACATAATATTATAACATAAATATTGTAACATAAATATTGTAACATAAATATTGTAACGTAAATGTAACATAAATATTGTAACATAAATGTAACATAAATATTGTAACATAAATGTAACATAAATGTAACATAAATGAAACATAAATATTGTAACATAATTGTAACATAAATGTATCACAAATGTAACACAAATACTGTAACATAAATGTATCATCAATATTGTAATATAAATGTAACATAAATATTGTAACATAAATGTAACTTAAATGTAACATAAATATTGTAACATAAATATTGTAACATAAATGTAACATAAATATTGTAACATAAATATTGTAACATAAATGTAGCATAAATATTCTAACATAAATGTAACATAAATATTCTAACATAAATGTAACATAAATATTGTAACATAAATGTAACATAAATATTGTAACATAAATATTGTAACATAAATAAATGCTCAAAATGTTACATTTAAAGTTATTGCGTATAATGACCAATAGTTATCGCGGATAATGACCAATAATTATTGCGTGTAATGACCAATAGTTATAGCTTATAATGACGAATAGTTATCGCGTATAATGACCAATAGTTATTGCATATAATAACCAATAGTTATTGAGTATAATGACCAATAGTTATTGAGTATAATGACCAATAGTTATTGCCTATAATAACCAATAGTTATTGCGTATAATGACCAATAGTTATTACTTATAATGACCAATAGTTATTGCGTATAATGACCAATAGTTATTGAGTATAATGACCAATAGTTATTGCCTATAATAACCAATAGTTATTGCGTATAATGACCAATAGTTATTGCTTATAATGACCAATAGTTATTGCCTATAATAACCAATAGTTATTGCGTATAATGACCAATAGTTATTACTTATAATGACCAATAGTTATTGCGTATAATAACCAATAGTTATTGCGTATAATGACCAATAGTTATTACTTATAATGACCAATAGTTATTGCATATAATAACCAATAGTTATTGCGTATAATGACCAATAGTTATTGCGTATAATGACCAATAGTTATTGATTCATAAAAGTAAAAAGTAAAGAGCCCCATCGCGCCACGTGACGTATGGGGTATATGGTGTAAGTGACCATAATTTGAATAGACCTTCGCCACATGATTTTTGGGGTAATGTGGTCAGTATTACGCCCGTGCCGCTTTACTTTCCAAAAAAAATCACGTACCCATAAAAAGGCTGGGTGAACCTGGAAGCCGCCGGTCAGGATCGATCCCTACCTCTTGTCCTTTGTAGTCCAGTTCACTAACCACTGAGCTATCGCGGCTTCCTTATTGCGTCAAACAACCATTTAAATAAACTGTGCAGGAATCATGGGAAAACATCATTTTGTGTGAATGAACCAGCGAAGACAAACTCAGATATTGTCGGTAGGCAGCACTTTAGAACAACGAAAACTGAAGCCTTTGAAATGTGGATTTATTGAAGAATAGGTAGAATCGGATGGAAAGAAAAGAAAACAAACGAGGAAGTTTTAAAACAACTAAAAATGAAAAGAGAACTACTAAACACAGTTAGAACAAGACAAATGAAATTTTGGGGGCATGCTAAATGACACAACAGCCTAATAAAAGTAATATTAGAAGGGAAAATACAAGGTAAAAGAGGCAGAGACAGACCAAGACTAACATGGACGAGTAACATCAAAAGATGGATATGTCAACCTATGACAACCTGCATCATCAAAGCAATAAACAGAGTGGAATGGCGATCCATGGTAGCCAATCTTCGATGCAAGGACGTCACTCGATGATGATGATGAGAACAATAGACCAACAAACAACAGGTCGGTGGTAGTTTTGTCATCATCATGTGCCATACCGGTTGGCGTAGGCGATCATGTCCTTCTACAAACTTCTTTTTACAGTATATCGTATCAGTTCTGCCGTTGACTGTTTTCCATGCCATGACACCATGCTATTCAGCATTTTCTCTCTTTGTCGTCCGCGATATCTCTTTCCTTTTATTTTGCCAGTTGTAACCAAGTATTCCAACTCTTCTCTTCTCATGATGTGCCCGATAAATGTTGATTGTTTCTTTCTGATGTTTATTTTATGAGCTCCCTTATTGTGTTGGCCTCTTTGAAAACTTCCTCATTTGTCTTTTTAGCTAAAAAAATAATTTATTTTAACTTAAAATAAATAAACTTCATAAGGGAGAATAAACATACAAACAAAAGGACATCGACTGAATTGTAAATATAAAGACAAAGCGTAAACAGCTAAAAAATAGGACCGGATGTAATTTGTACGCGAAGGTAAGTGGCAGTGACGCGTCCTGATAAAAACAGGAAGTGACATTATGTTAAGAGTGCAGAAAAGAGTTCTGACATGTTGGTTGTGACGTAACCGAGATTAGGCAATATTGATGAATAATGGAGATTTATAGAATAATGCAGTAAAAGGCACTTTGACGGGACGGTAAAAACAAAACGAGGAAAAAAGAGGGGGGGGGAGATAAGAACAGAAGAAAGAAGAAAAAGAACAGGAGGGAATAAAAGAACAGGACAAGAAGAAGAAGAACAGTAGAAAAAAGAGGAACAGGAGGAAAAAAGAAGTAAAACATGAGGAAGAAGAATAGAAGGAAGAAGTAGAAGAAGAAGAAGAACAGGAGGAAGAAGAAGAACAGACAGGAAGAAGAAAAGAACAGAAAGAAGAAGTAGAAGAAGAAGAAGAAGAAAAAAAAAAGAACAGAAGGAAGAAGTAGAAGGAGAAGAAAAAGAAGCAGAAGAAGAAGAACAGGACAGGAAGAAGAAAAAGTACAGAAGGAAAAAGTAGAAGAAGATAAAAAGAAGAACAGAAGGAAGTAGAAGAAGAAGAACAGAACAGGAAGAAGAAAAAAAGAACAGAAGGAAGAAGTAGAAGAAGATAAAAAGAACAGGAGGAAGAAGTAGAAGAAGATAAAAAGAAGAACAGGAGGAAGAAGTAGAAGAAGATAAAAAGAAGAACAGGAGGAAGAAGTAGAAGAAGATAAAAAGAAGAACAGGAGGAAGAAGTAGAAGAAGATAAAAAGAAGAACAGGAGGAAGAAGTAGAAGAAGATAAAAAGAAGAACAGGAGGAAGAAGTAGAAGAAGAACAGGACAGGACAGGAAGAAAGAAAAAGTACCGAAGGAAGAAGTAGAAGAAGATAAAAAGAAGAACAGGGGGAAGAAGTAGAAGAAGAAAAAGAAGAACAGGAGGAAGAAGTAGAAGAAGAAGAAGAAGAACAGGGGGAAGAAGTAGAAGAAGAACAGGACAAGAAGAAGAATAAGAATAGACCAAGAAGAAGAAGAACAGGACAAGAAGAAGAATAAGAATAGACGAAGAAGAAGAAGAACAGGACAAGAAGAAGAATAAGAATAGACCAAGAAGAAGAAGAACAGGACAAGAAGAAGAATAAGAATAGACCAAGAAGAAGAAGAACAGGACAAGAAGAAGAATAAGAATAGACCAAGAAGAAGAAGAACAGGACAAGAAGAAGAATAAGAATAGACCAAGAAGAAGAAGAACAGGACAAGAAGAAGAATAAGAATAGACCAAGAAGAAGAAGAACAGGACAAGAAGAAGAATAAGAATAGACCAAGAAGAAGAAGAACAGGACAAGAAGAAGTAGAAGAATAGACCAAGAAGAAGAAGAACAGGACAAGAAGAAGTAGAAGAATAGACCAAGAAGAAGAAGAACAGGACAAGAAGAAGTAGAAGAATAGACCAAGAAGAAGAAGAACAGGACAAGAAGAAGTAGAAGAATAGACCAAGAAGAAGAAGAACAGGACAAGAAGAAGTAGAAGAATAGACCAAGAAGAAGAAGAATAGACTAAGAAGAAGAAGAACAGGACAAGAAGAAGTAGAAGAATAGACCAAGAAGAAGAAGAATAGACTAAGAAGAAGAAGAACAGGACAAGAAGAAGTAGAAGAATAGACCAAGAAGAAGAAGAATAGACTAAGAAGAAGAAGAACAGGACAAGAAGAAGTAGAAGAATAGACCAAGAAGAAGAAGAATAGACCAAGAAGAAGAAGAACAGGACAAGAAGAAGTAGAAGAATAGACTAAGAAGAAGAAGAACAGGACAAGAAGAAGAAGAACAGGACAAGAAGAAGTAGAAGAATAGACCAAGAAGAAGAAGAATAGACCAAGAAGAAGAAGAATAGACCAAGAAGAAGAAGAACAGGACAAGAAGAAGTAGAAGAATAGACCAAGAAGAAGAAGAACAGGACAAGAAGAAGTAGAAGAATAGACCAAGAAGAAGAAGAACAGGACAAGAAGAAGTAGAAGAATAGACCAAGAAGAAGAAGAACAGGACAAGAAGAAGAAGAAGAATAGACTAAGAAGAAGAAGAACAGGACAAGAAGAAGAAGAACAGGACAAGAAGAAGTAGAAGAATAGACCAAGAAGAAGAAGAATAGACCAAGAAGAAGAAGAATAGACCAAGAAGAAGAAGAACAGGACAAGAAGAAGTAGAAGAATAGACCAAGAAGAAGAAGAACAGGACAAGAAGAAGTAGAAGAATAGACCAAGAAGAAGAAGAACAGGACAAGAAGAAGAAGAAGAATAGACTAAGAAGAAGAAGAACAGGACAAGAAGAAGAAGAACAGGACAAGAAGAAGTAGAAGAATAGACCAAGAAGAAGAAGAATAGACCAAGAAGAAGAAGAATAGACCAAGAAGAAGAAGAACAGGACAAGAAGAAGTAGAAGAATAGACCAAGAAGAAGAAGAACAGGACAAGAAGAAGTAGAAGAATAGACCAAGAGGAAGAAGAACAGGACAAGAAGAAGAACAGGACAGGAAGAAGAAAAAAAAACGGAGAAAGAAGAAGAAAAACGGGTTTATGGAAACAATAAAAACAAAATGGCACAGATAATATTTACTTCATTTCAAATCTTAATTGAAAGATTAAAGACATTAAGATAAAGATTAAATAACGGTTTGATAGTAAGTCCACATCATAATTGATCAATAATTGTAGAAGTAGAGATAAATGAGAAAGCATAAATCATAATTGATCAATAATTGCAGAAGTAGAGATAAATGAGAGCATAAATCATAATTGATCAATAATTGCAGAAGTAGAGATAAATGAGAGAGCATAAATCAGAATTGATCAATAATTGCAGAAGTAGAGATAAATGAGAAAGCATAAATCAGAGTTGATCAATAATTGCAGAAGTAGAGATAAATGAGAGCATAAATCATAATTGATCAATAATTGCAGAAGTAGAGATAAATGAGAGCATAAATCATAATTGATCAATAATTGCAGAAGTAGAGATAAATGAGAGAGCATAAATCAGAATTGATCAATAATTGCAGAAGTAGAGATAAATGAGAAAGCATAAATCAGAGTTGATCAATAATTGCAGAAGTAGAGATAAATGAGAGCGCATAAATCAGAATTGATCAATAATTGCAGAAGTAGAGATAAATGAGAAAGCATAAATCAGAATTGATCAATAATTGCAGAAGTAGAGATAAATGAGAAAGCATAAATCAGAGTTGATCAATAATTGCAGAAGTAGAGATAAATGAGAGAGCATAAATCAGAATTGATCAATAATTGCAGAAGTAGAGATAAATGAGAGAACATAAATCAGAATTGATCAATAATTGCAGAAGTAGAGATAAATGAGAAAGCATAAATCAGAATTGATCAATAATTGCAGAAGTAGAGATAAATGAGAGAGCAGGTAAGCTCAGAGATATCGGTAGCGACCGATCGATGTTGGGAGCCGCGATAGCTCAGTGTTTAGTGAACTGGACTACAAAAGACAAGAGGTAGGGTTCGATCCCAAACGATGGCTTCCGGTTCACACAGTCTTTAATGGGTACCGGATTTTTTTTCTGGGAAAGTAAAGCGGCACGTGCGTAATACCGACCACATTACCCCAAAAATCATGTGCCGAAGGTCTGTAAAATTTATGGTCACTAACACCATATTCCCTATACAACACTTGGCGTGACGGGGTACTTTACTATTTTTTTTTTTGACTGATCAATGTTAAGTTGAAGGGAAGTCCGCACTGGCTACTCGCAGGAACTTTGTACGCACGTCAGGTCACTCACCATTATACACCCCCCACCCCCCCAAACCCCCACCCCCATTTTTTTCTCTGTTATATTTTTATTATTGATTTTTTTGGCAAAAGGTCAACAACAGAAATGATAATATAACTGTCGTGATCGAAAGTTGTGGAGAGACATGATCACTTACGCCAGCAGGCTTGGTACTTGATGATTTATTGATATTATTTATTGCACTTTTTTTCGTTCGCCAGCTAATCGCCAGCTGCTCACCAGCTGTTCGCCAGCTAATCGCCAGCTGTTCGCCAGCTAATCGCCAGCTGTTCACCAGCTGTTCGCCAACTTTAACTCTAACGAAGTCCCTAGAGACCAAGAACTGAATTTTGCGTGTTAATCCATTTTTCCCTGGCAGCCGTGTGAACAGGGGTCCTTCGCCGCACAGGCAGATAACTCTTCGGAGGTAGTCATATTGTTTTCCGACGATGAGTAATTGACGTTTCAAGCCGGGCCTCGCAGCTGGGACCAGGGGTTGTTGCCGCAGAGAGAAATTATAAATATAAATCCCACCTGGTGCAGCCCGGGATTTGAACCCACAACCTCTCTGTCTCGGGGCTGGAATCTTGCCTCAAGACCAACCAGTCCCCCATTTATTGATCTATTGTAACAATATTTTCCAGCTTCAGCTGCGAGCCCTGACCTGGGGTCAAGGCTGGAACGTAACCACCCAGGGTCCCCAACTGCAGGTTTATGCCATTGGAGTCAGTCACGCCTTCATGCCTGAAGTTCGGGTCCTTGCCTCCCCGCTACCTAACCACACATTCTACATCCCAACATTTCAGGCATTTGCAAAGCTGGCTCGGTCTCTACAGAACGGTAAATGCTGCAAATAATAGCTGACCGTCTTGTCTTGTGTCACCATTGTATGTTTTTTTTTAAATATATATAAAAGTAATATTTAAAATCCAATCATATATAGTACAGCATTTATAGATGAACTTAGAAATTACAACGAGTATTAGACTAGATAAAACTAGTTGTAGAATAGATAAAACTAGTAGTGGTCGAAAAGATAAAATTAATAGTGGTAGAATAGATAAAGCTAGTAGTGGTAGAATAGATAAAACTAGTAGTGGTAGAATAGATAAAACTAGTAGTGGTAGAATAGATAAAACTAGTAGTGGTAGAATAGATAAAACTAGTAGTGGTAGAATAGATAAAACTAGCAGTGGTAGAATAGATAAAACTAGCAGTGGTAGAATAGATAAAACTAGTAGTGGTAGAATAGATAAAACTAGCAATGGTAGAATAGATAAAACTAGTAGTGGTAGACTAACCAACATCATGAAAGAGGAAATCGAAGAAGTAATCAAATATGCACCAAGAAATAAAGCACCGGGGATAGATAACATACCAATAGAAATAATAGTAGCAGCAGGAGAAACAGGAGTGACATGGCTGCGCAGAATATTTAATGCAGCATGGCACCAACAACAAGCCCCAGAAGACTGGCAACAGGCAATCATCGTACCAATATGGAAAATAGTAGTAGCAAAAGAGATTGCAATCAATATATCTCTTCTCAGCCATGTAGGAAAGATATACGCCAAAGTTGTGGAAAAAAGGCTGAGACCAATAATAGAACTACAGTTAAGCGATTCTCAAATGGGGTTCCGAAAAAAACAGAGGATGTACTGACGCACTAATCACATTAAAACAGCTTGCAGAAAAAACGATAGAACACAATCAAAACTTATGAATAGCTTTCATTGACCAGGAAAAAGCATTCGACAGAGTAAACAGAGAACAACTGTGGGAGATACTAACAACAACGGAGTAAGCCTAATTAAAAGTTTCTACATCAATAGCAGCTGTAGTCAGAACAGCAGCAGGCTACACAGACCACTTCGAAGTTAGTTCAGGTGTAAGACAGGGGTGCGTATTATCCCGCCTACTATTTATTACATACATGGACTATATATGCAAGTTAGCCAACCCATCAGAGACAGAGGAGATCAAAGAGCTATTTTACAGACGATCAGGCGCTAATACATGGAAAAATAGAAGACCTACAAGAACGCTTAAACAAAAGCAACATCTCGGGCACAAAATACAACATGAAAATCAACATCAACAAAACAGAAGTCATGAATGTCGCCAAAAATAAACAGAACATCAACATAACTATAGAAGGCAGGCAACTAAAACAAGTAGAGGAATTCAAATACCTAGGAAGTCTAATGACAAACAATAATTCTCAAACAGCAAAGATAGAATCAAGATGCAACAAAGCTTGTAAAATCATTGGACAGTTATCACCACTATTGTCCAACAAGGAAATAACTCTGGAGGCAAAACGAGCACTATACAATACAATCTTCATCCCAACGCTGTGCTACCAATGCCAGACCTGGACCCTAGATGCAAGAACAATAAGAAAAATAACCTCTACTGAGATTAAATGTGTCAGACGAATGACATGAAACAGCCTGAGAGACAATATCAGAAATGAAGAACTGAGAAAAAAGCTAGGTATAGCAACCGCCATATAATATATAAGGAAACAACAGATAAAATGGTTCGGCCACGTTTCGGAAGAAAGATCAAAACACAATACAACGAGCTTTCAGCAAACGTTGTGAGAACACCAGACCCAAGGGTCGACCACGAAAACGATGGATCGATGGAATATTAGAAGCACTAGGAAACATAACAACAGCAGAAGCGAACAGAAGAGCAAAAGACCGCAAATTATATCTCCCTTCGACGCTGAAAGACAGATGAGGAAGGAAAAAAGAAGAAGAAGAAATAGTGGTAGAATAGATAAAAACTAGTAGTGGTAGAATAGATAAAACTAGTAGTGATAAAATCTAACATTGGTAGTGGTAGAATAGATAAAACTAGTAGTGATAAAAATATAACATTGGTAGTGGTAGAATAGATGAATCTAGTAGTGATAGACTAGATAAAACTAGTAGTGGTAAACGAAAATGATAACGGGATATCAGATTATCACCGCGTGCGTACATGAGGTATGTTTGACATTATGTTGCGATGTCCTTTCATGGAGTGAATGATTGAAATGTCTAACTGGTAACCGTTTAAGACTTGCCTGTTTAACATTCTCATAACTGCTCACCTACCCTCCTCAACAAAAAGCAGCCATTCCAACATTTAGAAATACTCATCATCAAGTACCGGGTCTACTGGCGTAGGTGATCATGTCTCTGCACAACTTTCGATCTCGACAGTTATTTATCATTTCTGTTGTTGACCTTCTGCCAAGCCATTCTCTTAAGCTGTCTGGTATCTTTTCTCTTTGCTTCCCTCTATCTCTTCGTCCCTCAATTTTTCCAGTTGTTACAACATATTCCAGCTGTTCCCTTCTCATTACATGGCAAAAAATGATGATTGTTTCTTCCTAATATTGGAAATTAGCTCTCTTTTTGCTTTGACCTCTCTCAGAACATCTTCATTACTCTTCTTAGCTGTCCATGGTACTTTCAAGATTCTAGTAAACTATTTACCAAGAAAAGGTGTTCGATAGGGTGGACAGGGAACAACTGTGGTCCGTATTGCCCTTGTACGGAGTGAGTCACCACCTAGTAGAGATATGCAAGAGCCTCTATGAAAGTACTACACTACAGTAAGATCTTCAGCAGGCTACTCTAAACATTTCACCATTAACTCCGGAGTAAGACAAGGCTGCGTGCTTTCCCCTTTGCTTTCCATCACATATATGGACAATATATGCAAATTAGCATGCCCAATCAAAGGAAATATACCAACACGGATGATAACAAGCGATAACACAAAAAATATAACGAAATATACGTACCAGAAAACATCAGAAGAGAGGAAGAAATAAATGAAATACTATTTGCAGACGACCAAGTTCTGATACATGAAACAACTGAGGACCTACAAGAAGATATCAACAGGCTAAACAACACTTGTAAACAATACAACATGAAGATCAACATAAGCAAAACCGAAGTAATGGCAATAGCGAGAAAGAAAGAAAAACTAAACATCATAATAGATAATGCGACTTTGAAGCAAGTAGACAATTTTAAATATCTGGGTAGCACGTTAACACAAGACAATAACCAAGAGACAGAGATAGATATAAGGTGTAACAAAGCATGCCAAGTTATAGGCCAAGTATCAACACTATTGAAAAACAAAGCAATAACTACGGAAGCAAAAAGGGCAATATACAAATCAATTTTTCTACCAACTCTGAGTTATCAGTGCCAGAATTGGACGCTGGACTCTAGAACAATAAGAAAGATAACGACCAGCGAAATGAAATGTGTCAGAAGAATGACAGGAAACACCTTAAGGGACAGAGTAAGAAACACCGACCTGAGGAAGAAACTCAAAGTTGAACCAGCCATCGAATACATAAAGAATAAACAGATAAATTGGTTCGGCCACATAACAAGACAAAAAGAACTAACAATGACTCAATGAGCCATAAACAAACGCTACGAAAACGCCAGATTAAGAGGAAGACCGAGAAAGAGATGGATAAAGGAATACTAGAGTCACTAGGAGGAATAACATCAGAAGAGGCCAACAGAAGAGCAAAGAATCGCAGACTGTTTCTCCCCTCGACGCCAACGGCAACAGAGGAAGGATAGAAGAAGTAGCAGAGGACAGTAAACCATACACTGTATTAACAGTTTTACAGTTCGAGTGGATTTTCTTTAGCAGGTCTTCTCTGAATCTCAGTTTTGTTGCAAGAAAGGTCATATTTAAGTTTGCTATGTTTTCTCGAGGAATTTGTTAAGCTCATGTTGGACGTTTGTGATGTCCACTTCATGTTTATTGAAGAGAGAACGCTCTCTACTGAAACATCACTTCCAGGAAAACACAAGGACAGTTCCGCGAACATCCGGTAGTTCTGATAATGTCATCATTTTTTTTTTAAAGAGAAAAAAATGTAATAACTTCACCTCATTTTGAACACATTTGCATTTTCTTCATTCCACGTCGCTTGCCACAGACTGAAGGCCATCTCAATTTAAAGAAAAATAATGAACAGTGTCTTCAAATTGCTCCCCTTTGCTAGCGACTTCAATAGTGCGCTTTTCACAGTTTTGTTGTGCATGAAATATAGGGAAATGATACTCATCATCAAGTACCGGGCCTGCTGGCGTAGGTGATCATGTCTCTCCACAGCTTTCAATCTCGACAATTACTTATTAATTCTGTTGTTGACCTTCTGCCAAGCCGTTCTCTTAAGCTGTCTGGTATGTTTTCTCTTTGCTTCCCTCTATTTCTTCGTCCCTCAATTTTCCCAGTTGTTACAATATATTCCAGCTGTTCTCATCTCATTACATGGCCAAAAAATGATGATTGTTTCTTCCTAATATTGGAAATTATCTCTCTTTTTGCTTTGACCTCTTTCAGAACGTTTTCATTACTCTTCTTAACTGTCCAAGGTATTCTCAACATTCTTCTGTAAAACCACATTTCTACAGACTCCAGTGATTTTCTTATTTGTTATTCTATTGTCCATGATTTTAAGCATTTGAAATAAGAACAGGAGTAAGGCAGGGATGCCTTCTGTCTCCATTTCTCTTTCTACTGGCCATAGATTGGATTATGAAAATAACTCAAGACAACGGAAATGGAATCCAGTGGTCACTGACCACACAACTTGATGATTTAGACTTTGCTGGTGACATAGCTCTCCTATCACACAGCCATCAACAGATGCAGGATAAAATGAGCATACTTGATGAGAGATCACAACAGCTAGGACTGAAGATTTATAGAGATAAGACCAACATTATGAGAATTAATACAGTTGGCAATAACCAAATAAAACTAGGAGAAATACCTGAATTAGATGTACAATCGTACATATTTCTGGGCAGTAATACAGATAAAGAGGGAGGAACAGGAAATAATACCAAAATAAGGATATCAAAAGCAAGAGGAGCTTTCATTGAACTGTGAAACATATGGAAATTTAAAGAAATTAGGTTAAATACAAAAATAAAAATTTTCAACTCAAATGTTAAGTCGGTCCTATTATATGGCTGCGAAACATGGAGAACAACAAAATTGACAATCACGAAGATACAGACTTTCATTAATGGATGCTTACGTAAGGGTGGAAATGGCAGGACAAAATCACTAACATAGAATTATGGAAATGTACCAGTCAAATACCAGTGGATAAAGAGATACAGCGAAGACGATGGCGCTGGATAGGACACACACTGCGGAAGCCAACTGAGAGTATTACACAACAGGCCCTTTTTGGAATCCCCAGGGTAAAAGACAAAGAGGAAGACCAAGGAATTCTTGGAGAAGACAGATAGAAGCAGAGATGAAGATGATGGGGAAGACATGGAATGATCTTAAAAGAATGGCGAAAAACAGAACGACTTGGAAAGTGTTTCTTGAAGACCACTGGGAGCTAAAAAGGTAGAAGAAGAGAAGAAGAAGATTGTCCATGATTCACATCCATATGTTAAGACTGACTCTACATAACATTTAAGAACTCTTTTTCTTGTTTCGATTGTCAAAAATGGATTGCATAGTCTCTTCCTCATTTTTTTTTAATTTTTATTTTTTTGTTGTTGGAAAGCTGCTTTTGCCTGAACTATTCTGCATCACACTTCTGTTGTACATCTTCCTTCTGAGGTTAACAAAGTTCCCAAATATTTAAATTCATTTACCTGTTTTAATATTGTTCCACTTGTCTTTATTTTGCACTGAGATGATGTCCTTTTCTTTGTTGTTACCATTACCTCTGTCTTTTTGCTATTAAGTCTGAGTCCTTTATTTTTGCTTTCTTTCGCTATCATGTCTAACATCTGTTGTATCTCATTTTTTGTTCAGCTAGCCAATCAGAAAGCTGGCACGTGCTCAGTGAATCCAGTCAATGTCACGGGATGTGCCATGACCAAGCTTATTGCGCATGCAGCACCCGTTCAGGACAGTCTCTTTGCATTTGTAAACATGGTTACCATGGAGACGGAACAACTTGTACAGGTCAGTGTTAATTTTATTTTCATCATCATCATCATTAAGTGCCGTCTTCGTTGGCTACTATGGAGCGCCATTCCGCTCTGTCTCTTGCTTTGATGGTGCAGATTGTCATAGGTTGACTTGACCATCTTTTGGTATTACTCGTCCATGTTACTCTTGGTCTGCCTCTGCCTCTTTTACCTTGTATTTTCCCTTCCAAGATTACTTTTAGTAGGCTGTTGTGTGTTTTAACATGCTCCAAAAATATTATTTGTGCTCTTTGAATTGTGTTATTAGTTCTCTTTTCATTTTTAGTTGTTTTAAGACTTCATTGTTTGTTTTCTTTTCTTTCCATCCAATTTTTCATATTTTTCTATATATCCACATTTCAAAGGCTTCAATTTTGGTTCTGCTTTCTTATCAAATGTCCATGTTTCTGCACCATATAGGAATGTTGAAAAGACATAACATTTTGCTATTCTTAGTGTTAGCTCTGGTGTTGTTTGCCTTGATGTTAATATATTTTGCATGGCATTACAATTACTTTTTACCGTTCCTATACTTTTATTTATTTCTGCTGTACATTTCCCATCACCGGTTATAATACGTCCAAGGTAGTTGTAGCTCTGAACTAACAACAGTCACTTAACTAATATCCCATGTACATACCAGTAAAACGAGACATGTCAAAGCGTTGATCTGTACATCCCCAGCTTGTCCCAGAGGAACATACAAAAACAGAATCTCTCCATCTCAGTGTGTTCTGTGTCCATCCAACTCCACCACCCTTATGGAAGGAGCTACTGACGTCAAGCAGTGTGT
>JAVIAB010000025.1:18564282-18566782 GCA_032433765.1 Megaustenia siamemsis | reverse complement strand
ACTTCAATTTTGTAAGACATCTAACTACACCACAATATATGCTGGAAGTGACCAACATTTGCGACCAGACAGAATAATATTTATTGAGGAAATGTCGGGTTCTGTACCGAGTGAGACAACAGCCGCGATAGCTCAGTGGTTAGTGAACTGGACTACTAAGGACAAGAAGTCGGGTTCGATCCTTATTGACGGTTTACATGTCCATCATCATCATCAAGTACCGGGCCTGCTGGCGTAGGTGATCATGTCTCTCCACAACTTTAAATCACGACAGTTATTTATCATTTCTGTTGTTGACCTTCTGCCAAGCCATTCTCTTAAGTTGTCTAGTATTTTTTCTCGTTGCTTTCCTCTATCTCTTCGTTCCTCATTTTTCCCAGTTGTTACAATATATTCCAACTGTTCTCTTCTCATTACATGGCCAAAAAATGATGATTGTTTCTTCCTAATGGAAGTATAATTTACAAAATGAGATAATTACTGTTATAAAATATCTTAACACTTTCACTATTGAAGAAGACGTTCTCAGATGTGGAGACTTATCAGTTATAAAACGCAAACAAAGACTAACTCTTCTTTACAAACGTTTTGTCAGTTTTAAAGACGATTATTTGTCAACAGACCAGTCATAATACGACTATGATATTTGCACAACAAACGCTGACCGGTTGGTATGTCCGCTCAAAAGTTCAATGGTTTCCCACCGCACCATTCCTGGTAATGTGGTAAAGGCGTACACATGAGAAGATGCCGTAATGCTGATGATAACGATAAAAAGAAAAAAAGGAAAGGGAAAAACTGGTAAACTGGTACCATAATTCATTCATTCATTGAGTGCCCTCTCCGCATCGAAGGTTGGCTACTATGGAGCGCCATTCCACTCTGTCTCTTGCTTTGATGGTGCAGATTGCCATAGGCTGACTTGTCCATCTTTTGATGTTACTCGTCCATGTTAGTCTTGGTCTGCCTCTGCCTCTTTTACCTTGTATTTTCCCTTCTAATATTACTTTTATTAGACTAAACTTGTACCACAAAATCAAAATGACGAAACGGGTCTACCCAGCCGCAACATCGTTTTGATATTGTGTTGTTGCTCACCACGTAAAAGTGTAATCACACCACTTTATACCATTTTGTTTGTTGCTTCCTGGTACTGGAAGGTTACACACTTCTTCAACAAGAAAATCGCTGGAGAAAGTCTCCCTAGGAGACAGCAACAGTAACTATCAAGAAGTGCTCAACACTAAACGGGCAATTAACATCCATCTTCTTCTCTTTCTTCTTATTCTCCCCGTAACCCTAGGAGTAGTTGGGGCGTCAATGTTAAGTCAGTCCTGTTATATGGCTGTGAAACATGGAGAACAACCAAATTGACAATCATGAAGATACAGACTCTCATTAATGGATGTTTACGCATAATAAAAGGATGGCAGGACAAAATCATTAACATAGAATTATGGAATTGTACCAGTCAAATACCAGTGGCTAAAGGGATACAGTTAAGACGATGGCGTTGGATAGGATACACACTGCGGAAGCCAACTGAGAGTATTACATAACTGGTCCTTTTTTATAATCTCCATGGGAAAAGACAAAGAGGAAGACCAAGAAATTCTTGGAGAAGACAGATGGAAGCAGAGATGAAGATGATGGGGAAGACATGGAATGATCTTAAAAGAACGGCAAGAAACAGAACGGCTTGGAAAGTGTTTGTTGAAGACCTATCCTCCACAGGGAGCTGAAAGGTAGAAGAAGAAGAAGTTGGAGTGTCACTAACAGATTTAGTCGTTCCAATTTTTCTCTATATCCAGCCATTCTTCGGGTCTGCGAAGTTGAAACCTGTCCATTCTTTGATGTTATCTTCCCATTATTTGTTCTCTGTCTACCTCTAGATCTTCCTTCTTTCACACTGAAGACAAATAATAATAAATGAATATTATTATAGAAGGAAACTTCCGATAGGATAATTATTATAGAGAGAAACTTCCGATAGGATAATTATTATAGAGAGAAACTTCCGATAGGATAATTATTATAGAAGGAAACTTCCTAGGCGATAATTATTATAGAGGGAAATTTCCTAGGCGATAATTATTATAGAAGGAAACTTCCTAGGCGATAATTATTATAGAAGGAAACTTCCTAGGCGATAATTATTATAGAGGGAAATTTCCGAGGCGATAATTATTATAGAGGGAAATTTCCGAGGCGATAATTATTATAGAGGGAAATTTCCGAGGCGATAATTATTATAGAGGGAAATTTCCGAGGCGATAATTCAGCGAATCGTGGGAGGAAGAGGTATGTATTACAGCACTCAGAAAAAATGACAAACAAACAACAGAAAAAGAACAAAGAACAAAGAACAATAAATGGTCCGAAGCAGGATCGAACCCGTACTCCTTGTCACTGCGCCTTGCCACGAGAAGCCGAACGCTAGGGAGCACTGCCACTCAGTTAACTAAACAATTAGCTGTCGTGGACGACGTCTTTCACGCCG